>JAQIUQ010007097.1:102500-168544 GCA_030378365.1 Hybognathus amarus
ATCCTGCTGGGTAATGCGGTCCAGGAGGCTCTGCAGTTCTGAGTCTCTGCTTTGCTTCAGTGCATTCATCTGCTCCTTGTGCTGCTGTAGTGTCCTCCTCAACCTCCTCTCATTGGATTCCCGCTCACGCACCTCCTCGCACAGCCACTGAAGCTTTGTCTGAACACACACAGACAGACACATTAAATATACACATCTGGAACACAATAATATGTAAAACTGAATTACAAGCAGTGAAACAACTCTGTCTCTGCGTGTCTCGCAGTGTCTCTGCAACTACCTTATGATACACATCACGACTCATTCTATAATAACTAACCAACTGACAAATGCCAGTTAGGATTACCTGCTAGATTAATTCAACTGTATGATATATGATCAACAACTATTATAATATAAAGATAAAAATAACATTTAAGTATTGTCAAATTAAACTGGAACTTTTCAAATGAATGAAAACTTTGTAGTAATGCATTAAATATTCATTACAACTCAACAAAATTCAATAAAAAAATGACTTTACTGTAGCTTTCATATTTTTAATCAATGATGGATGGCCAAGTCTGGCTTTCCCAATGCTACCCAATGGGTGTCAGAATTTTCCTATAAATTGTCATCATTGGCAGATTGAAAGAATTAATTGTGCAGTGTTATCCACCATATTTTTTCCACACAGATGTAAGATGTTTTCTGTGAATGTGTGCAACTTCTGATTTATTAGCCGATAAAGGGAAATAATGAGAAGAATATTTCAAAGTGCAGTAAACTGTAAAGCGGTTTGCGCTACAGTGTGTTCATAATTAAGACAATACATTATAATGATATAGTACAAAATAGCAGTTTGCAATATTAAGCAGCATAACAAGCTAGTTTGCACAGCTAAAAATAACTGGAAGCCAATGACACCGGAAGCCAGAAACATTAAAATTACAAATGGCCACAGCCGCACCTATCTGAAAAATAAGGTGGATAAGGGATAAAAACTAATGCTGAAACAAAATTAAAGCAACATTTTGTTTACTCATTTTGCAAAGATACAAAGAAACAAGTTCTATAATTCTATTCACAGAACTATAAAAAAAATAATGCACACAAATATTAATTATTCAAATTGAATCATAAATATTTATATTTAATCATAAATTAAAATGGATCTATAAAAATATATGATTGAATTCAGAGTAAGATTATATTCGCACAGCCGTACTCTGAAAAACCACAAAATGCCCACTAACATAACTTTAAAGACCCCATGAAATCAAGTTTTGTGGTTTTAATCAGTGTGCATTAGTTTTGAATTCATCTATATACGAATAGTGTACTCTCTCCTATATGGACTGTACATTTTTGTCCAATCAAATGCTGTCTAGAATGAGACTGTCCCTCCATTTACTGACTAGCAATAGCAAGTAGCAAATAATGGTTCACAGCTATGATGTACACTAAAGGATAAAGCAGGGCCTTTATTGACCAATCCTGATTTAATAAAACACATCAAGACAGGAAGAAAAACTCTGCCTGACAAGCCATTTCACAGGGTCTTTAAATGTATTGATGTAATATATCAGACACACCACTACAAACAGAAAGCGACAACCATCTACACACAGATTTAAATGTGTAAAAATACACATTTTGGAAATAAAACCTGATAAAACATGAAATTAAGTCCACGAGAGCAGTAAGATGTTTCCGTCAGTCTATCTGAGACAGTAAAGAACAGCTGTGTTAAGATGCATGACATCAGCTAGAGAAATTATCATTGAAAGCTGGGCTCAACAATATACCTTAACCTCAGCAAGCCAGCGATGAGAATCCTTTTGCAGTCCTGGGCTCTGGGTAATGGCCTATGACACAAAGTACAAACATGGCATGTTAACACGGCTGTGCTATACAAATTATGCATGTAAGTCATAAAACTACATACTCCTATATAATAAGGCACTACGTTAAATTGCACATTTCAGAGGAGGTTGAGAAGAAAAAATATTGTTCAGGGTACGCTTTCTCTGATGCGCTCTGAGACGGTGACAGTCTACTGAAGGATCGTAAACCTCCCAGATCTTGGGCTCCGAGGAAAAACCCCACCGCAAAGATGAATCACTTACAAAACAAAAAATGAGCGGATTTACAAATTTCATTTTTAGAGCGATGATGAACGCCTCTCCAGAGCGTGCGATCACAGGAGGGGGCTCTGTCACCTTTAAAAAAAAAGGAGGTGGAGGTGGATTGTGTTCCCCCTGACAGCTCTCGCCTGTCATGATGAACGACGCTTGAACAACGCCATGCCGCTTTAAACTGCTGGCAAAAACACATGATGGGGAAGGAGGCCATTTTGTCACTTTTTTTTCTTGAATCAAAGGAGGATGCCAGCAGAGGATAAAAAAGGTGTGAAGGATGCAGAAGAATGCTGAAGACTGGGATATAACACGGATGTTGACAGCTCGAGCTGAGAGCAAAGAAAGTGTACTTAAAGCTTTGAGAAACAAGTACAGACAACCTGCAAGAAGCAGAGAGTGACTTCACAACTCAAGTCGAGGGGAAGACTTAGCACTATCAGAGATTATCTATTTATTGGTGTACTAACGAGTGTCATACTGAACTGAAAAACCTTGATACACCAACCCACGATATGTACGCGATACTCTCATGGCGTACCGACGGAGCCCTGCCCGCTGCTGCCCCGGGCCAGCCGTGGCCCATTGTTGAAGTTGACCTCACTTTACCTTAAGTCACAAAACTATTTTTTCTTCCTTGACATTTGATTAAATAGTAATTAGGGGTGTAACAGTACACGTATGCACTCTGCGAATTTCCTTGTGTCGTATTATGTGTACAAGACTGTTTTGTACACATAATACGAATAATACATTTTACTTAAATTGTTTGTGATGTCAACATAGTTTAATGTACGTCTAAAATATCTGTCATGAAAATGACAGCAACTGTGTAAATGATTAGGTTATATTTCAACAACAGTGAAGTGTATAATAAGATTTAGTAGTTAAAGAAAAAACTGCCTTATGTACTCCCTATGTAATTTACAGCATTGGCAGAGGCATTTATTATAAATTGCCATTTATCCCAAGAGCATATTTTTTCCTTCACAAAAAGCCTTTCTTTCCCTCTAATCTTATTAAATGTGTGCTTCATCTTTCATTCTAAATTCCTAAATTAGTTTCTACAGAGCTGTATAACACTATAGAGCTGTTACCCAAAAAATTATAATTTACAAAGAAATATTACAACTGCATTAAATAATGTTATGAGATTGTTTTACATAATACCAATAAGAAATTATAAATTATTTTTTTTAATTATACTTTTAAACATTAAACTAAAATGCCAGTAGGTGGTGGCAAGTGAAAATATTAATGAGTGAGTCATTGAGTCATTCGTTCAAAGGCCGATTCATTCAAGAATTCAAGAACCAATAGGCTTTACGTCGAACGTCACGTGACCAAACCGGAAAACGGGTTTAATCGCATCCGCTTGTCAGAGAAAGTGTCAACAGCCATAAGAACTGACTACGATATCTATGGATTTTTATGGTAATCAGCTAACCTACCTAGTTCACTTTGTTATTGGCGTTTTATTCCATTTAAATATCTAAACGTTACTGTAGAGAAGAAAAAATAAAAAACGTTTAAATATCAATCTGCACATGTGAGGGACATTGGTTATGATAATCTTTGCTCGCTCCTTTTAAGTTATCTTGAGTAAAACCGCAAAAAAATCATGAAGCACATTCAAAAGACAGAACCGGAAGTGATGACACCTGTTTTACAGAATGCGGAAGTAGGTTGTGCATAAAGCCTATTTGTTGAGTCAAAGATTCAGAGAGCTGATCTGAGGAACCGGCCGGTCAGTCTGACATATGCCGATTTTATGCCGGCCAAATGCACTTGGGCGCGAACGATTAACGTGGCGCAACATCAGTGCACACGGAAAGCACATGGAAACCTTGTGAATTTCAACTCCTTTACACCCCAAGCGCAGCATATTTTTTCAATATGCGCATTGTGCATTCACACAAGGAGCAGGAGCAGCGCGTGAGTGTAGAGCAGGAGCGTTTTTTTCCTGCGCTGCTCATGCTCAATTAAAGTGAAAGCACACTTTTGAAAGGATTTAAAAGTGCCCAAAATGTACAGAATTTGCATGTCGTGTATTTTAACAAGAACTGGAGTAGGCTATGTAAGAAAAGAAAATGTACCCATTTAAACTTGTTTGTATTATTGAGTTTGAGTACAAGTATATGGTGTTAGAAAATAAATATTTGTGTTATTGAAAATAAAAAAGTGGTTAGAAAAATTTAATCGGAATCGGCTAAAATTGGTATCTGGCAGGTCAAACTCAATGAAAATCGGAAATCGGCCTAGAAAATTGTCAGTCGGTGCATCTCTAAATTCAAAAAGTGAGGTCTTTATAAAAAGCAGTACATACTCTGACAGTACAGAAATGTGGATGCAGCTTTTACTAGAGTTGTAAGTGTTTTCTGTAGTGAGGAAAAAGCAGAATAGTTTGTGTGTTTGTACTTCAAGCTTGGCGGCTGAGTCTTTTGACAAGAACTGGCAGGCTGAGTCAATTTGGGCCCCTGCGGCATGGAGGATGGACTCCTGCTCCGTCTGGAGGCCCGTGACCCTCTCACGCAGCTCCTCCATGGAGCGCTGTGCAGTCTGCCACCTCTCCTCCTCCCGCTCTGCTAAATTCACCTACACAGGAGACATTAAGAAAACATCCGAGACACTGAGATATGCAGGCACAACACTGCCCAGCTATTGAGAAAAAGACAATAACGTGTCAGATCATAATGTGTTCAGTGTTACCAAAGCTCATATTGCTATAGGCTAATAATTATATAGTTACCATTGTGTAAAATACTAATTTAAAAAATAAACTACATATTAGTATTGCATATAGGAATACAAAAGCACAAATACAAAAATAATCTGCATCATATTGGTTGTGATCAGGGAAATCATCAACCGTGGCAAGTAACACTAATTAACTCGTTGGCCAATTGGGCAGGTTATGATTAATTAAATACCTTGTCTAACCAGGAGCCTCCATTAACATAAGCAAAACTAAGCATAAAGAGGGTTGAGCCATATCTTGAAATTTGAAAACATTGTTTTCTTTGAGTGTAATGTATGTCAACGGAGGAGAGGCTTCCTGACTTTTGTAAGGAAACGGCTGATCCCTAAATTAATTAACAGCTAGTGATCCTCAATGTGGATCATTTTTATTTATTTTAAATTTACTTTATTGTATCTGCAAAAATGGATTGACTAAAAGTGGAAACCATTATTAAAATGTGAATTATATAAATCAAAATGAATAATTGTGATTACAATATAAAGGTACAAAATATGATTAACAAAATTGTGCAGGTTATCTGACTTCTTTGCTTTACAATGTAACATTCGAATTCCAGAAATGACAAAGCATATACAATTTCAGATTGGAGGTCTTGAAAAAGAGTCTTTGTCCTCATTATACTTTTATCAATGAAAACCACTGATTTGATCAGAAAATCTGTGATACCTTCACATTCAGCTCTTTTCTGAGGCTGTGGTATTTGCGGACGAGCTGAGCGTGACTCTCCTCACTGGAGCTCAGCTGCTTTGTCAGTTTATCACATTCAGCCTTCATTTTGTCCAGCTTCAGCTGCAGAACTCTCCTTAGTTCACTATCCGCCACTGCCTCCGACTACACAAACAACAAAACAATATTATCTTTGCTTATATTGTCATATTATATTGTTTTCTGCCCACAAGATGAAGTTCACCAGCTTGGAGGAAATTGTGATGGATTTCCAGGAGCAAGAAATCAATGTATATTTGTAAGATCCCCCAAATCCCTTTGTGCGTAATCTTGCTCTCTGGTGAAAACCAGCTAATATTATTATTCTGTAGAGAGCTTGGTCCAAGACACCAGGTTTAAATATTCAAGCCTACAGCAAGCTTCTGTTCTTTCCATAAAGAAAATGTAAAAAGATATATCATTATTACACAAGTCTTGACAAACAAAAACAAAAATATAGCTGCGAGCAGCGATGCGGGCCCAAGCCGGTGGCACCGCAACCCCGGTGCCTAAAGGCACCGGGATGGCGGTACCGCCGGCTTTGGCCCTACATCGCTGCTCGCAGCTATATGTTATATGTGTGTGTGTGTGTGTGTGTGTATATATATATATATATATATATATATATATATAAAGCCGGTGGCACCGCCACCTTGGTGCCTTTAGGGTTATTCTGCACGACGTGCAAAAACTATTCCACAATTGGAATACATACTAACATACTAGTCAGAACTGAATAGTTGATATCTGAATGACAGATCACCATAGAAGTCAATGGAAAAAAATGTGACTAGTAGTAACAAAAGAATAGTTACTAGTCACCATTGAAATAAGTACTAGTGTCTAATGAATAAGTACTAGTATCTATTTAATAGGTACTAGTATCTAATGAATAAGTACTAGTAACTAATTAATAAGCATTGGTATGTAATGAATAAGGACTAGCATCTAATGAATAAGTACTAGTATCTAATAAATAAGGACTAGTGTCTAATGAATAAGTACTAGTATCTTTAAAAAGGTACTAGTACCTAAAGAATAAACACTAGTATCTAAAGAAAAGGCACTAGTATCTAAAGAATAAGCACTAGTAGCTAATGAATAAGTACTAGTACTTAATGGAATAGATACTAGTATCTAAAAAATAAGTACTAGTAGCATGAAAATAGAGACTAGTAGGTTAAAATGATTAAATGTTAAAACGGTTTGCCATACTCTATCTGTCGTTTCGACTAGTCACAATTACGTTACAGATATCTTAAATGATAATACAAACTATCCAAAATGTAATTACGACTAGAAAGACGTTGTTGATATCTACAATGTTAATTACGAGTAGTCAAACTTAGCTTTTAAATGTTAAAAGGGCTTGCCATACAGAAGTGTAGGCTCAGAGAGACACTCAACATTTTCAAACCAAAATATCTGACTTTCTGTGGGTCCTAGCTCATGAGTGTAAATTAGAAAGTTGTCCGGCTTGAAGAGAATATATGAATATATGAAACAATGAGATCAACATGTGTACTGAGTTTCATATTATTACATGCAAGCGTGTTTGATTTATGGACCAAGTTTTTGGACCCCGTTCCAGGGGGCGCTGTCTAGCCCCCTTGCCACACTCGGGTACCATCTTCAGCCCGGCTCTGATGGCTGTGGGATCTGACCTGTGTGCAAAGTTTCAAGAGTTTTCAAACCCATTAAGGGCCCCAAAAGCCGCTAAGAGACTCAAAATCATAAAAAAAAGGAATGTTAAAGTTTGATGCGTTGCTATGGCAACATTATCTTAGATATTGAATAATGCTTTCACAGCTCTTCATCTGGCGTGTGTTTACATTATACAGATGAAGTTTGAAGCAAATCAGGTAAAAGTAAGAGTGTGATTTCAAAGCATTTTGAAAGTGAAACACTTTCTGCTGCCAGTTGGTGGCGCTATATATTTGACTCACAATAGTCACATCCATGTGATCGGCCTCTTACAACGAACACACTGCTGAAGTTTCATCCAGATCAGTTAATGTATGCTGAAGTTATGACACACTTCCTGTTTCACGTTTCTCGCCATAGTTTCGTTTCCTCGCCACGGCCAAACCGTTCGAGATATCAAAAATCCCCACACAAACTTTCATCCTCAATGTCTTGACTTCACGCTGACCGAGTTTCGTCGAATTTGGATCAGAGCTCTAGGAGGAGTATTTAAAAGTTCATTGCGTGTGTTTTACAAAAAAACCTCAATAGCCGACTTCCTGTTGGGCTGGGGTAAAAAGTAAGAACGCGAGGTATAGATGAAATTCTGCTATCGACATGTGTACCGAGTTTCATATTATTACATGCAAGTGTGTTTGAGTTATGGACCAGGTGTTCGGACCCCATTCCAGGGGGCGCTGACGAGCCGCCCTGCCACGCCCGGGTACCAGCTTCAGCCCGGCTCTGATGGCCGCGGGTTCTGACCCGTGTGCAAAGTTTCAAGAGTTTTCGAGCATGTTAAGGGCCCCAAAAGTGCCCGAATAGTCGCTAGAAAAAAAATAAAATAAAATAAAAAAAAAATAATAATAATAATCGGAAGGAAAACAATAGGGCTCTGCGCCCTTTCAGGGCTTGGGCCCTGAATAATAATCGGAAGGAAAACAATAGGGCTCTGCGCCCTTTCAGGGCTTGGGCCCTAAAAACATAAAAGAAGTTCATAGAAACTGTATAGGGCCCTATTTTAACGATGCGCGCTTAAAATTGCATTATGAACAACGCGCAATGTGCCACTGACTTTAGGCAAGGATTTTTTTCTGGTCAGAGGCGGAATTGTTCTCTGGAACTGTAAAATAGCACTAGGGAATGTTTGCGCCGAAACACGCCTCCTTTTTGCGGTGACCGGCTCAGGGAGCGCAAGTTAATTTCCTGAGTTTACTGACATGCGTCTGTGGAGGGAAAAGCCCAATTTGCGTGGGTGCAAAATAGGAATGATACATGCGTCAATGTACAAAGTCATTTGCGCCGAGTGCAAGATAAGGACCTATATGTTTCATATAAACAACATTTCATTTTTGACAATGAATTTCCATGATTTATTTATTTTCCACTGCAATCAACATGTTTGTTGTTTTCTGTGGGCTGTCAGCAACCAGCTTTCAAATGCATGAGAGATTTATGCTGCTTGTGTGCTTTATTTAAAATAATTATCTTAATTCTCTAATTTAAAAATCTTTTTGTGACCAAATTTTAAATCTGTGTGTGGATGTCTTGGACAAGTGAACAACCATTAATGTCAACCATTAACAAAGAAGAAAAACAAAAACTATTCAGATTTGAAAGGAACATAAGTGTTAGTAAATAATGGGAAAAATATTTGGGGTGAACTGGCCAGAGGAAACTGCCCCCCCCTGGGTTCTGTAAAGGTTTTTTTTCTCCATGCTGTCACTGATGGAGTTTTGGGGTTCATTGCCACTTGACTTTTTCCACCTTTGGCTGGCTTAGTTGGGGACATTTAATATTCAACAATAATGTTCATCTGCCTGCATTGACCATTATATGAGAACTGAACTGAGCTGGACAATGAAATGACGGCTGCTGTAAAGCCAAAACAATCTCTGTTACTTTAATTTCCTAATATCACTGTGAGGCTGTGTGTCCACCAAAGCGTTTTTCCACACGCCTGGCGTATGTTTTCAATGGGAGCGCCGCGTTTTTAAACACCATGAGCGTAACAAGGCACTGAGTGTATTTTTCACGCTGAAGCGCCGAGCTCTTAGCGTTTTTAACAGGTCACCAAGAGTTGAAAAAAGTTCAACTTTTTCAGTCATTTTTACCCAGAGATTTACCCATTTTTACTCATAGCAACGAAACGTCTCAGCACGAAAAAAGACGCTGCAGCTGCCAAAACGCTCTCAAGCACCCACAGCATGGCATCTTCAGCTGGCTAAAAACGCTTTGGTGGACACATGGCCTAAAGCTGCTTTGAAACAATCTATATTGTTAAAATTGCTATATAAATGAAGGTGATTTGTCTTGAAGCTGCCCTGAAACAATCTGTATCGTAAAAAGCGCTATATAAATAAAGATAATTATTTCATGATTAATATTCAAACCTTAAGGTCTCTGACGAGAGCCTCCAGTTCTTCTCTCTCTCGCTGGTATAATCTCAGCATGTCTCTGTACGTCTCTGTCCTGTTTTGCTTTGTATTCTTGCTGTGTTGTTCGGAGGTGGCTTAGCTCTTTCTGATGCACTTGCCTCTCCAGTTCCAGCTGTCGTCCAAAGAGGAGCTCTCTTCCTGAGCCACAGCGAGTTGTTTCTCTAGATCCTTCTTGGAGCTCTCAGCCTCGGCCAGTCTGGCAGTGAGGTCAGCTCTCGCAGCGCTCAGGTTCTTGACAGAGCCCTGGAGATCCAGCAGGAGATCTCTGCTCCTCCTCTCTCCTCTGCTCCTGGAGCTCCGACACGCTCCTTCAGCCGGATGTTCTCTTCTCTCATACGCACCTGTCAAGGAGATTTGCTTCTGGGCCTCCTCTTCGTGGCCTCTCAAGCTTTCCCTGAGCCTCTCGGAGCTCGAGATCTAAAGTGACAATCCGTGAACGAGCTTCAGCAAGATCCACGTCACAGCGGCGTATGTCCTCTTCACGCTGAGCGAGACGTCCGAGGGCATCGGCGAGCTGTCGCGGGCACCCTCTGCCTGCTGGCTAAGAACACCTTCTCTCTCTTTGCTCTGAGGAGTTTATTTTATTTTACGGGTTAATAATACATGTAAAGCTTTTGACTTTAGCAGATTTCCACCGAAATGACTCTGAACAATTTGTCCCAGGAACTTTTTTCCCCAGATCTGTTGCTGTCTGCATTTCCACTTTCTAAAGTACTGTGAAGACTAGGCATATTAGTTCCGGTGGCGTAGGACTGTGCGCTACTTTACTTTAATTCCTGCTGAATTTCATCCTTTGAATTTAAGCTTAATAAAGCCTGAACCTTGTAGTCAGTCCATCGTCGTATTTTTTAAACTCCAAATGTTGATTCGAATAGCATACAACTGTTACCGCAGGCACCGCAACAGATAGTGATTCAAATGAAATGCTGCGTGGAGTAAACAAATCAAAATGCAGCATGAACTCAACCAATTAGCATGTTCAGCGCCCATGAAAGTTCCTGTACTTTGATCGAGCAGGGATTTTGGAAGGGGAAAATATTTACCCGCAACATAATTTTTAGACCCTGGTTCCTAGTTTCTGGGGAAAATTCCTTCGGTGGAAACGCGCCTTTTCCGTTCAAATTCGTATACAATGGAAAGTGTGTCAAAAAGCTTTTTTTTTGTATCCCTTTAAAGGGTAGTGAAGTCTACCCGTTTATCTTTATCAGTGTTGTTTCTGCTCTCCTCCTTGAGTTCCTGAAGCTTCTCGCTCCCGTCTCTTGCATTTGTTTTCCACTGTCGGACTGCTTCCTGAGCTTTAGAGCGCAGCTCCTCCCTCCTTCTCTCGCTCTCCATCAGCTGGGCCTCCAGACGGGCACAATTTGACCCGTTGTCCTCTGAACGAGACTGGATCTCCTTCAGTTGGGCCAACATCTTCAACTGCTGATGCTCACGCCGCTGCAGATCTGCAGAAAGAGCCTAAGAAGAAAGAAAGAAAGAAAGAAGAAGAGAAAGAAAGAAAGAAAGAAAGAAAGAAAGAAAGAAAGAAAGAAAGAAAGAAAGAAAGAAAGAAAGAAAGAAAGAAAGAAAGAAAGAAAGAAAGAAAGAAAGAAAGAAAGAAAGAAAGAAAGAAAGAAAGAAAGAAAGAAAGAAAGAAAGAAAGAAAGAAAGAAAGAAAGAAGAAAGAAAGAAAGAAAGAAAGAAAGAAAGAAAGAAAGAAAGAAAGAAAGAAAGAAAGAAAGAAAGAAAGAAAGAAAGAAAGAAAGAAAGAAAGAAAGAAAGAAAGAAAGAAAGAAAGAAAGAAAGAAAGAAAGAAAGAAAGAAAGAAAGAAAGAAAGAAAGAAAAGAAAGAAAGAAAGAAAGAAAGAAAGAAAGAAAGAAAGAAAGAAAGAAGAAAGAAAGAAAGAAAGAGAAAGAAAGAAAGAAAGAAAGAAAGAAAGAAAGAAAGAAAGAAAGAAAGAAAGAAAGAAAGAAAGAAAGCTCTCATGATCAAGTACCAGAAATGTCTTCAAATATTTAGTTTGATTCAAGTACAAGAACATCTTTTTCATCCTATGTGGTGTCACTGTTTTTATTTAGCATGTAGGCAGAGGGTTGTAACTCTCTCAATGCACTTAATGAACAATGATAGTTTACTAGAGATAAAAAAAATATATATACATATATATATATCATCAACTTTAACTTGATTTAAGTCCCCCAAGGGGAAATAAGTTACATGGCAAGACATACAGACAGAAAACCACTATACAAAAAATACAAAACAATACTAATTACCCCCCAATCATCTCCCCCACCCAACCCTGAAAAACTGCTGACCCTACTAACTCACCTCCATTGCCTAAATTTAGAAGGGAAATGGCTATGGGAATAGACACAAACCTCAACCTGGAGAGCGAGCTGAGTTTTCTCTCTCTTTTGCGTTCTGCACATTTTTTCAGTTCCTCCATCTCATTAGAAACATCCGATTCTACCCAGCTGCACCCGCAGTTCTTCAACTCTCTCTCCATGTCTGTGCATCCTGGGGAAAACACACACACAGTGATTTAAGAGTAAACAATCCACAAAACGCTCAAACTTCTCTCATATCAACATATTTTACCACTGTCAAGACTTGTCACCCCTCTGTCCTGCGGTCTCCTTGCGCTTCTCTGCTGAGACGAGAGTAAAGACAACTCCCTCTGCAAATCTACACGCTCCTTCTCCATCCTCAGAAGCTGAGAACTCATGACATCCATCTGCAAGCCAACACCACAGACACACACACATTAAAAAATAAAAACTGCCTACCATATAATCCCCCCTCCATGTCCAAACCCAGCTGAATGTCTTCCATTGGAAAATACTGATTCTGCAGGGTTCCATTTAAATCTCTCCTATGCTTTTCAGAAGTGTTATTATTAACCTTAGGATATGAAATAAATGTGAATTAAAATACATATAAAATATATATATATATATATATATATATATATATATATATATATATATATATATATATATATATATATATATATAGATATAAAAATACAGAAATTGGCACATTCTTAATTTTAACCACATAAAGCAGGGGTTATCAACCTTTTTGTCATGAAGTGCCATTTTCAAATTTCCTTGCCAATACAAATTTCCCATAAAATTGGTCCAACAAGTTTGTTCATTTTGAAGGGTTAAATTAGACTTCAAATAACAAATGTCCAACGTCACTCCACTGAACCCCATTAAGCATAAAAGGAGATCACGTTCTGCACTAGAATGTGAACATCAATCCCTTCTTTGTGCTTATATTAATAGGACTCTACCACTGTATATACTTGGTTGAATATTCTCAGAAATGCAAAGCATTAATTTGGTTTTTAGACTTTGTGCAACAAATACAGAAGAAACAAACTGTTGAACAAGCTGTCTTTGATCTGCGTTGTGCTTTCAGCAGCTTGTGATGCGCAGAAGGTAGTGCTAATGATTTGCCAGAGCTGTGCTCTTAAATTGACTACAATTCACAGTTCAGTTCTCACACTTTATTAGTATTTATAGCTCTTAAATTAATAAAACAAGCTGTGTTACTTTGTGGAATGATTACCTCAAAATGTAGAACTGTATATGCAGGTATGAGGGTCTTAATTTAAATGAAATAAATACAGATCTCTCCCCATGTGTGCAATAGGTTGGTGACTTCTGATATTAAGGATGCAAAAAAGACAGGTTTTATAAATATAGTCCATACGACTGGTGCACTACAAATCTTTTAAAAGCTCTATGATAGCTTTGTGTGAGAAACAGATGTTATTCACTGGTAACCTTCCCTTTGATTGCAAGGGAAAATGTCCGCTATTTAAAATGCCATCATTTGTGTTTTTTGGAAGATAGAAAGTTTAGGTTTAGAACAACATAAGGGGCAAGAATAAAATGAAGGAGTTTACATTTTTAGAAAAAGGAAAAACATCTTTGCATCAGCCAAGCTGTGGCAAAACAATTCAGTGGAAGAAGGGAAGCTCACCTGCTGGAGAAGGGTGTCTCGTCCTCCTTCTGATTGATCCAGTTGCTTTCTGAGTCTCTCCAATTCCTGCTGCATCTGTAGAGGAATTTGCAGTAACCACATTTTTTCTTTATGATTCTGGGCATAAATTAACTCAAATTTGATTTTGGCAGCTAATAAAAATAGAAATAGGAGTAAGCACACATGAACAATAGACTGACTTCTTTCATAAGAGCAAGTTCACCATGTTAAATGTGTTTGATGTTATACACAGACGATGAGCCAAAACATTCTGACTAGGGCTGGGCATTGACACAAATTTCACAATTCAATTCACAAGCTTGTGATTCGACTCAATTCAGTTACATTTAATATCAATTCATTGTGGCCTGTCAGGTACAGAACATGGCAAATTTCCTCAAGGGAAAAAAAACTTTTTTTCTTTTTTGCACATTTCTGCTGATATGCTAAATATATTATATAAGATATAATCCACACCTTTTGTTCACATACTGTGCAATAATACATGAGATCACTAGCTGTTTGAGTCATTAGCTGTTTTCAGTGACGTAAAATACGAAACATTAGCTCACTGGCTGCTCCAAACAACTGCGCATGCAGACAGAAGTGTAAACACATTCAAGGGGGGTTGACTGCGATTTCACTTTTTTCATTTTAAATAGTGTGTTATGTTGCTGTTGGTGCATGAACAGTATCTGCAAAGTTGCCAGCGCTGAAAGTTCAGTGTAAGCAGAGATATCGATCTTTTACAAATCAGGAAGTATCATTGCCTACAAAAACGACTTGATTGGGACTACAGCTGGGTTATGGTACGTCACTAACCCACACATTTGCATCAACCACTCCCTCCGGAAAATGCAAAAAAGTGCATGCGCATTTTTCAGCAGCTCCAGCCTCCAGCACGTCGAGTGTGTTGTGTTCACGCAGCTGTCAGGTCTTCTGTGCTCGGACTTCCCACGGAAGCTATTCTTCCTCAACAATGGATACAATTTATGTTTGATTATGTTCCTGAAAGTGTCGATCGTAATCTAGCTCTCTGTGCTGCGCATTTTACGGAAGACAGCTTCGAGAATCTCCACAGAGTTCAACAAGAAACTGTTACTAAACATGAAGCAGATCCAACTTTAAAACCAGAGGCAGCAGTTGTTGGGCCACAATCTGTAAGTAGGCTAAGACTTAATCATTTTAAATGTATTTGCATGTATAATTCCGGACGTAATGTTTTAGTTTTAGTTTTATCAAATGCCAGCGCTGGCTTTAGCCACTTAGTTATGCTATTTCGTGTCTATGACAACTGCGTACAAACATGAATTTTGTATAAGTACTAATGTTGTAAATGTATTTGTCATGTATATATGCTTTATGACGTTATTTTCGATTTGATCAAGAACGTAAACTTGCCAACGCTGTTTGAGTATAACATTAGTAGCCAGTCAGTCGCTATTGTTGCCAGTCAGATGCTATTGTGTAAAACAAACGTGTATAAAGTAAAAAAAATGTAGCAAATTATCATTCAGAAATGTTTAGTAAGAGCCGTGTGTGGTGACGTTCTGCTTGACTCACTTTCATCGCGGCTTTCTCCGTCTGATTCATGGGCGTCAGTTTGGTTTGAAATGTGCTGGGGACAGAGATGTATTCGGAAGGGAATTTTCAATAGTGCTGGGTACAATGACACATTCATTCTTTTTTTCTCTTTTCGAGTAGGTTATGTTTTGAAAGACGATGTCCTGTAGCTTCCTGATGTACAGAAATAAAAATTAGCACAATGTCAGAGTATAGTGAGTATATAAAGTATATACGCCCATTATTGCATGTGTACAGTGATGGTCCAGAGGTAGAATTTTATATACATGTTATATTGCACCCCATAAACACAATCATGCAAAGAAAAAAGCAGTCAACCCCCCCCCCCCCCCCCCTTCAAATATCTCAGCTGAATAGCATCATGTCGAGAAGACAGCTGTGTTCTACATTGCAAAGACCGTTCAGCCTCCTGATGTACTCCACCCCAGCAGAATCAGAGCGGGTGTTCTGTCGGACAACATCTCCGAGACGTTACGCACCAGATGACTGGTAAGTCAAAGTCCAAATCATAGCCTCTGTTGTCCTAACTTAACTAATATGCATAGTGTGGAGCGTTATATAGAAACTGTGTCTATTCCTCGTTTAGTGAAGCCAAACAATAAATCTAGTGCAGGATCTAGCAAAAATCTTATTGTAATTAAACCAGAAAATCTAAATATCAGTGAACAAAAACAATTCTTAAAGCTAGGTCTTCTAAACATTAGATCGCTCACACCTAAGGCGGTTATTGTAAATGAAATGGTCACAGATAATAATTTTGATGTTCTGTGCCTTACTGAAACCTGGCTTAAACCAAATGAGTATTTCGGTCTAAATGAGTCTAGCCCACCAGGATACTGTTATAAGCATGAGCCTCGTCTGATCGGCCGTGGCGGCGGTGTTGCAACAATCTATAAAGATATTTTTAATGTTACTCAGAAAACAGGTCACAGGTTTAATTCATTTGAAGTACTTGTGCTAAATGTTACGCTCTTAGATGTAAGAAAGAAATCCATATTATCTCTAGCCTTGGCTACTGTATATAGACCTCAGTAATAAAACCTCTCATTAAAAAACCGCAATTAGATCCAAATAACTTAAGCAAATTACAGACCTATTTCAAATCTTCCATTTATGTCGAAAATACTAGAAAAAGTTGTGTCCGCTCAATTGTGCTCTTGCAGAGAAAATGATATCTATGAAAAGTTCCAGTCAGGATTCAGACCGCATCATAGTACAGAAACTGCGCTAGTTAAAATTACAAATGATTTACTTTTAGCTTCTGACCAAGGCTGTATCTCAATACTAGTCCTACTTGATCTTAGCGCTGCGTTCGACACTATAGATCATAAAATACTCTTGGATCCGACTACAAAACTACACTGGTGTTCAGGGACAGGCATTAAGCTGGTTTAGATTGTACTTATTGGACCGTTTATCATTTTGTTTGTTTAAATGGGAAAAATCAAAGATAACGCCAGTAGACTATGGAGTACCGCAAGGATCTGTTTTAGGCCCTCTGCTATTCTCAATATATATGCTGCCACTTGGTAATATTATAAGAAAACATGGAATTAATTTCCACTGTTATGCTGATGACGTCGAACTTTGAGGCAGATGGGCTACAGCAGCAGAAGACCACACCGGGCTGCCACTCCTTTCAGCTAAGAACAGGAAACTGAGGCTACAATTTGCACAAGCTCATCGAAATTGGACAATAGAAGATTGGAAAAACGTTGCCTGGTCTGATGAGTCTCGATTTCTGCTGCGACATTCGGATGGTAGGGTCAGAATTTGGCGTCTACAACATGAAAGCATGGATCCATCCTGCCTTGTATCAACGGTTCAGGCTGGTGGTGGTGGTGTCATGTTGTGGGGAATATTTCTTGGCACTCTTTGGGCCCCTTGGTACCAATTGAGCATCGTTGCAACGCCACAGCCTACCTGAGTATTGTTGCTGACCATGTCCATCCCTTTATGACCACAATGTACCCAACTTCTGATGGCTACTTTCAGCAGGAGAATGCGCCATGTCTAAAGCTGGAATCATCTCAGACTGGTTTCTTGAACATGACAATGAGTTCGCTGTACTCAAATGGCCTCCACAGTCACCAGATCTCAATCCAATAGAGCATCTTTGGGATGTGGTGGAACGGGAGATTCGCATCATGGATGTGCAGCCGAGAATCTGCGGCAACTGTGTGATGCCATCAATGCCACGAAGAATTCGAGGCAGTTCTGAAGCCAAAGGGGTCTGAACCCGTTACTAGCATGGGTACCTAATAGAGTGGCCGGTGAGTGTATATATTTCATTACGACCAGACGAAAACACTAACTCATCTAAATTGACAGGTGTCTCAAAGATATAAAATGCTGGATGACAGCGTAATTTCCTGCTATTAAATTCAGATAAGATGGAAGTATTACTTATTGGTCCAAAAAACTACTCTACTAAACCTCCTACAATACAACTTTAATATAGATGGATGTCCTGTTACTTTATCCACTACAGTAAAAGACCTGGGTGTTATACTAGACCGCAACTTGTCTTTCGAAAATCATATTTCATATGTTACAAGAACAGCCTTTTTCCACCTTAGAAACATTGCTAAGCTACGTAACATGCTATCTGTTTCTAATGCAGAAAAGTTAAGTTCATGCATTTATGACCTCTGAGACTAGATTACTGTAATGCTTTATTAGCCGGTTGTCCTGCATCCTCAATAAACAAGCTACAGTTAGTCCAAAATGCAGCCGCTAGAGTTCTTACTAGGTCAAGAACGTACGATCATATTACACCGATTTTATCATCTCTACACTGGTTACCTATTAAGTTCCGTATCAACTACAAAGTACTACTACTGACCTATAAAGCCCTAAATGGTTTAGCTCCTATGTACTTAACGGACCTTCTTTCGCCCTACAATCCACCGCGTTCTTTAAGATCACTAAATTCAAGGCTTCTGGTCATTCCTAGGATATCTAAGTCCACTAAAGGAGGGAGGGCGTTCTCACATTTAGCTCCAAAACTCTGGAATAGCCTTCCCAATACGGTTCGAGGCTCTGACTCGCTGACACAGTTTAAAACTAGACTAAAGACGCATCTCTTTAGTCAAGCATTCACATAATGCTTACCTTTTATTCCTCTGTTATACCATACAGAACCGTTTGCCACTGACCCTGCATTACCGCGGCAGTGGGGCTTCGACAGCCTTTTAGACAAACGGTTCGGCATGTTCGGCACGTATGGTTGGGTTGCGGAGAGTTTGCGAGATAGTGATTTTCTAAAACCGACTGCCGTATAATGGAAATCATTATGAACATCAGCTATGCTAATTATTTCCCATCTGCCTTTCTGCTGTTATCTCAGTAGAAAAATGGTGTTCGTCAGGTCCAGTTTGTATCCAGCCTCTCACGGAGATTTCAGATGCCCCAACGCCTGTGAAGAGACGACTCAACGCTGGCGATATGTTATGGCGCCGTGTTACATATAAACAATATTTATATTTAATATTTATATATAAACAATATGAATGTAAGCCAGAGGAGAACTGGCCCCGACTGAGCCTGCATTCTCCCAAGGTTTTTTCTCCATCCAATCTGATTGAGTTTTGGTTCCTTGCCACTGTCGCCTTGCTTTGCCTGCTTTTGATCTGTGTTGTACTACTTTCATGTTATCACTGTGAAGCTGCTTTGATACAATCTGTATTGTGAAAAGCGCTATATAAATAAATTTGACTTGACTTGACTTGACTTCAGCCACTTGTTTGCATTGCCCAGGGACGAGCATGTGAAGAATCAGTGGTTAGAGTTCATATTTGCAACGATACCACAACAGTATAGCCCGAACCTTGTGTTCTCATCATTTTAATGACGGAATCATTCAAAAACATAAATGAATTCAAATGTGAATTCGCAAGCCAGTTGTTCCCGAAGAAGGGCTTAGAATCCAGTGTACATGGATCAGGTTCGTCCTCCTCCGAATCACAATCTGTAAGTAGTATTAATAATGTTTGCTGTTATGTTTTCTGTAGCATGCGCAATATAGTTATATTTTGTTGTATGTGTTGTGTACACTCCGCACAGCTTCTAAAGTGGGGTAAAGTTAGTTTTGTTTTTGATATTCACCATTCACTGAAAAATGGCAATTACCTCCTGAAACGACTAAGCCAAATATGACTTCGCTCTAGGCTGCACCGATTAATCGCATCATATGTCGCTTATGCGCATTGTAATCATTAAAGCCTGTTCCTTGATTCAGTAGTAAATCACCTCCACCTGCTTTCAAGTGGAGCGGCATTTACTACAAAGAGCCGCAACTTACTGACAAGCTGAGCCAAATCCGCATTAATATTTCGAGGACGTATCGCCAGCGAATATTTGATGCGATTTGGCTCAGCTTTGTCAGTAAGTTACGGCTCTTTGTAGTAAATGCCGCTCAATCTGAAAGCAGGTGAAGGTGATTTACTGCTAATCAAGGAACCGGTTTTAATGATTTAGATGTGCATAACAACATCGTGTCGATTAATCGTGCAGCCCTACTTCGCTCTATATAATAAGCACTGACCCACAAAAGCTCCCGCAATGTGAGTTTTGCGGAAAGATTGCCTCTTGACGGAGACGCGAGTAAGGGGCCGTGTGGAAAGTGCACTTTTCTCTGACACGTTTGTTTATGAGACCGTATACAATTTTCAACACTTGACAAGCTATAATCCATTAATGGTGATTTCCGACAATCTCTGCCTGCGGTTTACCAATAACAACTTACTGGGTCATTTGACCAATCTCCGCAGATTCGCATCACTCAAAGGAGGCGTTTGGGAAAATGAATCGTCGAACGAATCATTTGGAAGTCGTTTGAGCAAATCAGGTAACAATAAATGCATATTATAAGACAAATAAAGTGTTTTTTATTCTTTGCATGCAGGTTAAACTGTTTTTGGGAACTCCCAAAACAAAAATAAGAACATTTCAAATGCTATGATAGGAGCTCTTTAATTTCCTCACACGCATATGGCCTTTGTAAACAAAAAGTGTCTAACTATAATTTATCTAAATATTCCAGAAGATCAATGGAAAAAGATTGTACACTGTGTGCTGTGCACTCCTCATTCCTTCTGCGCCAGACATGATCTAATGCAGTGTAAAATCCTTCATCGCTTTGGACACTTTGACATTGCAGGAGAATAGTCACAACAGTGTGACAACATGAAATGTAATAAACAGAACAAAAAACAAGCAATACTTTGAAAAAACCTTTTATGATAACAGCATTTTTATAACTGTTTTGGTCACATTTGGTCGTGAAAAAAAATAGCTAGCTATTATTATTTGCTGTCAAATCGGTGTCACCGTGAGCTAATTAATTGCATTCCCGCTTTAAAACGAGTGTTCGTAAACATTTCAAATAAAAGTTACACTCATGCGGTCCCTATAAGCAAACAACGTCATGTCATAAATTATATGAAATTAGAAGGAAACACAGCAAAGGCGGTTATTAGCTTCTCTTCCATTTTCTCGAACTAATGTTAACCAACTAACATTGGAACTAACGCCAAAAGTCGACGCCAATGGATTTGGCGCTCCTTGCAGCTGAGAAAAGCCAGCTTCCATTGAAAACGAATGACTTCCAGCCGCTTTGGAAGCTCAGGTCTGCGACGATGTGAACGTTGTAATGGATTTTTCCCTGAACCTGACTACCCTACAATAATACTCACTCTAGTTGGCCAAGCCTAATACTTTTACCTGCGCATCTACACAACAACGGCTGCTGAGCACTAAACCTACCCTATACCCTTGCGCATCTACAATCGACATCCACCGGGTGCTAATCCTATAACCCTAGCGCATCTCCAGTTGACGTCCGCGGGTGCTAATAATTCTAACTTACTTGTTCTTGCTGTGCAGCTTAAATGACAGACAGACTCCAGCAAATGTCCTTTCAATGCTTTTAATTATGGCCAGGAGAGTTCTCGAACAATACTCAGAGAATCTCCGCAAGTAAAAACAAGGCCGGTGGATCTCAGACAATTGAGAATTGTCTCTCCATTAGAGAATCCCCCGAAAACACTGATAGAACAGTTTTTATACAATAGGGAAGTATGGCATAATGAAATTAATTTCATTGGTTCTTCATAGGTAGACTGTTTTGTTACTGGGTAGAGGAGACTTCCTTTAATGATTCTAACTTAGTCATCTGTCTAGTTTCATTTCCCATATTTGTTATTTATACACACAGTCAGGTGTTTGACGCACATACATTCATCTGAAGAACAGAATGTCTTAGTACATTGTCTCAGAGATTTAGCTGGTTAAATGAGGTCAAATGTTAAAACATGGTTAGCCTAATATTCTCAGTTTAAAATTTTCCACCACAACGTACAGTTAGACTTTCTAAAATATATCCCGGTGTGGATCCCATGTGTGACCGCTGTCATCAGGCCCCTGCAACTACTGCGCATATGTTTTGGTCTTGGCCATCGTTACACTGTTGGTCTCACATCTTTATAGCATTATCTGAAGTTCTTGGAATTATTGTTAAACCTTTGGCTGTCACAGCTTTATTTGGTGCTCTCTCTATTTCGCTTGACATGCCCAAATATAAGAAAGATTTTGGAGCTTTTGTCACACTCTTGGCAAGACGTCAAATTTTAATACATTGGAAATCGGCTTCACCCCCTACTCATTCTCCATGCTGTTTGAACATAATTTGCATCATATGACAGATCTATAATTGTATATAATTTAGAATTAACCTTGTTCTGTCTGTTTGTTGCATGGTCTTTTTTATTTACAAGAGAGATGGAATTCTTATACTTACTAATGAATATGGTATCTGTAATTGTGTGACGTATTTAGTTTATGTGGAGAAAATCTAATAAAAGCGAGGGGGCAGGGGGGATTAATAAAAAAAAACCTTGTAAGCTTATTTAAGTGACTTAACATTTTTTTGTTTTTCCAATAAACACATAAACGTTATTTTCTCCAAATTACAAACATTTGTGATGCAATCTGGGAAAACCCACCACATGGTTAAATTTGACATGTTTTGATACCATATTAAAGCTGGGTTCAAGCCCTGTTTTTATTTCTTTTATCATTTGTCTATAACAAAAGTTATGGTTATCTGAAGTCGGCTGATTGCTATGATTCAGAAACTGAATTTTGAGAAAAACAGGTTTAATTAACTGTCATGTCCTTCAAGCGGGACGACTGGCGCTCCCTTCTTTATTGCCTTTTTTCAAATAACATATTTTAGTAATCATCATAGATTAGATTGAAATTGGAGGCGAGCAAGGTCTTTTAGACAAGCAGCTTCAGAATCTCTTGTTCTCTTGAGCCCTGCATCACAGCACATGATAACACTGTATATAAACAAATAAATAAAAACTTGCGGGCTGTTGTAGTTCACCCAGGACTGGACTTTATTCTGTTATGTGGTTTATTTTGATAGGTGAACTGTGACCGTCTTTGTAGTGTTAAGAGAAAGAGAGCTAAACGGTAAATACACCAAATTGTATTTGCCCTCCGCTCCACCGCCACGCGTGCTCTTAAAGAGAAACACAGCTGGACTTTTTAGCTTTGTCTTTTCAGCTGGACATTATAAATTGCTATTTTTCTGCACTAAACTAGTGAATTTTTTCCCAAGACATATTCAGAGATGATAAACAAGATGTTGTAGAACAATAATTTAAGAAAAAAACAATTTTGACAAAAAAAACCTTTTCCCAGATTGCATCACATTTACATACATGTTGCTCACATATTATTGTAGCCAAGTTTGTGCTGAATACAGTGTAACGAGACTTTAGCCATTAATATGTTTATAGGCAACTGAAAAAAGTACAAATGTCAAGGCATGTCAAAACTTCTCCAGGGCCCCAAAAACTCAGACCCCAGTTGATTCTCACTTGAACTTCGACATCTGTGTGTTGACACACGTCTTTCTCAGTGGTGCAATGAAATGAGCGATAGGCACCTGACAAGAGACTGTGGGTTTAAGAGTCCCGTGTTGTACAACTTTATAAAACTCTGTGAAATGTTGTGTCATTTCAATTCCTTTATAGCTTACCGGTCAGCGTTGAACTTATATTTATTCCTCTTGGATTATAAATAAGTGTGTTTTGTTCATTCTTTCTGTGTTCATTCTCATCTGTATTTCTCGACCGGTTTTTCATGTACGTTCATTTCTGCTGTTTTTGCTCTCCATTGCACTAGTGTCACATCAGGCCCTGTATAACTGCTTGCAATTCTTGTTATTATTATGATTTCTAAAAAATTTCTAAGATTATTTTCACTCCAAAAACTGTTTTTATATTAAAATTAATAAACATACTTGAGTACTGAAAAGCTTTCCTAATCTGCTTTAACACATGCATTACATCAACAGTGCATTACACGTCTAGCACCGTTACAGGATCAAAAATGCTACATGCATTAAAGTGAATTAAAAAAAACATGAAAATATTGTGCTACAAACCTTAAATGATTGTTCAGTTTCGAACGTACAGAACCAGATGTAATCACAGCTTTCATAAGCTTATCCGAAGAAGAGTATACAAGGCACTGAGATTAATAATATATTTATGGCATTTATGCACACTGAGTCAATATCAAAGACAAACACACCTTGCTTCTCTCGTTCTCTGATCTCTGCAGTCTGTTTCTGAAGGCCTCATCAGCCTCTGGTGTTTGGGCGTCATGTCTTCTCAAAGCCTTTGAGGACAGAGTGGAGCCGACAAGGAGAAAGAAAAAAGATTAGCAGCCTTTCTGTTAACATCCCCTCTTCTCAACGGACGGACAGACAGCCGGACGGTATATGCAATGACATCGCCAGCAGGTTTGCATTTGTGTATTTGCATCCTCAGCACCGCTTGAGGATTAACTTTAGTATGAATTTAGGTATTTGTCACTTAAACACACACTCACTTGTAAATTGTTAGAAGTAAGAAAATTTTAGTTAGAAAGGATCTACAAATAATATGATTGTAATGTGTATATGAATGTAAAAGTTATACAGAACCATCACCACAATGCTACTGGGTGTTGTCAAAAGACATCACGTCACCCAGAGCTCAAACGGTTTTCTGTTCTCTAGATTTAGCTCACTTTTCCACCTCCAGTGTAAGTATATAGGATTTTTTTTTTCATTCTTTTTATTGTCCACCAAGCAAAACTCACAAGTCTGATTGCTTAGAAAATAATGCAGAAAAAAAAACACTCAACTTCATTCATGTCAAAAGCACACATAGTATAAGCCCCACTACGAATGCAAAACTGCTTATACTGTATGTGGACTGGCAGCAATGCCATGGTGTTTGGTCCAAAGGCTTAACCGTAAGCAGTTGTAAAAATGATGCTTGCCTAAGAAAGCACCACTAATTAGTATTCAGTAGACCACTGAGTAATTGCATTGGCATATACAGAAGATGTAATGTACTAGACTGAGTTTGAAAAACAAAAGTGGGAAGTAAAATATATTGGAGTAAATTGAAGTCACTTTTGCAGATTTGAGAGTAATCCCCAATGAGTTGCGACAGAAACTCACATACATTATGTGCCACATGCCATTTAATGTGAAAAAACAGCATGTGTGATTCCAGCATGCACATGGAGCACAAGATAAATTTGCTATATGTATTCATGTACGAAACAGTTGGAAGTCGATTTATCATCGGAAATGACATGCATAAACATCAAAATAACTGAGATGCAAAATTACAAATGGCGAAACATAATTACTATGATTAATTGTACCATAGACAGACCCCAACTTCCATATCATATTAAGGTGCCACCCAGCCAAAGACTGATGCCATTAAATTGTATTTGTATGCACAGGAGAACTTCTAATCGAAAAATATCTGCTTAAATCACAACACGTTCTGTAATAGTTTTGACTGTAAAACATAGACTGTAAAAAATGCATACGCACATGAATTTGTTCTTAACATCGTTCTGATGTTAGTGAATTTGAAGTATTCTAAATAAGCGGCCGCGTGCACAAGCTTAGTCATTTGCAAGCATTACAAGCGTTACCGACATCTCATTAGCCAGCTGTACATACATGTATATCTGTATTATTCAGATAAATCTCGCATCTGAATCTATAATGCAGCTTTTCTTACTCTTTAACTGTATATGATGGAATGTATTTAACATTTAATTAAATTGTATTATTTCTAGGGCTGTCAAATGATTAATCGCATCCAAAATAAAAGTTTGTGTTTACATAATATATGTGGATGCACTGTGTATAATTATTTTATATATATATATATATATATATATATATATATATATATATATACACTCACCGGCCACTTTATTAGGTACACCTGTCCAACTGCTCGTTAACACTTAATTTCTAAGCAGCCAATCACATGGCGGCAACTCAGTGCATTTAGGCATGTAGACATGGTCAAGACAATCTCCTGCAGTTCAAACCGAGCATCAGTATGAGGAAGAAAGGTGATTTGAGTGACTTTGAACGTGGCATGATTGTTGGTGCCAGAAGGGCTGGTCTGAGTATTTCAGAAACTGCTAATCTACTGGGATTTTCACGCACAACCATCTCTAGGGTTTACAGAGAATGGTCCGAAAAGAAAAAACATCCAGTGAGCGGCAGTTCTGTGGGCGGAAATGCCTTGTTAATGCCAGAGGTCAGAGGAGAATGGCCAGACTGGTTCGAGCTGATAGAAGGGCAACAGTCACTCAAATAACCACCCGTTACAACCAAGGTGGGCAGAAGAGCATCTCTGAACGCACAGTACGTAGAACTTTGAGGCAGATGGGCTACAGCAGCAGAAGACCACACCGGGTGCCACTCCTTTCAGCTAAGAACAGGAAACTGAGGCTACAATTTGCACAAGCTCATCGAAATTGGACAATAGAGGATTGGAAAAACGTTGCCTGGTCTGATGAGTCTCGATTTCTGCTGCGACATTCGGATGGTAGGGTCAGAATTTGGCGTCTACAACATGAAAGCATGGATCCATCCTGCCTTGTATCAACGGTTCAGGCTGGTGGTGGTGGTGTCATGGTGTGGGGAATATTTTCTTGGCACTCTTTGGGCCCCTTGGTACCAATTGAGCATCGTTGCAATGCCACAGCCTACCTGAGTATTGTTGCTGACCATGTCCATCCCTTTATGACCACAATGTACCCAACTTCTGATGGCTACTTTCAGCAGGATAATGCGCCATGTCATAAAGCTGGAATCATCTCAGACTGGTTTCTTGAACATGACAATGAGTTCACTGTACTCAAATGGCCTCCACAGTCACCAGATCTCAATCCAATAGAGCATCTTTGGGATGTGGTGGAACGGGAGATTCGCATCATGGATGTGCAGCCAACAAATCTGCGGCAACTGTGTGATGCCATCATGTCAATATGGACCAAACTCCCTGAGGAATGCTTCCAGCACCTTGTTGAATCTATGCCACGAAGAATTGAGGCAGTTCTGAAGGCAAAAGGGGTCCAACCCGTTACTAGCATGGGGTACCTAATAAAGTGGCCGGTGAGTGTATATATATATATATATATATATATATATATATATATATATATATATATATATATATATATATATATATATATAAATACACACACATGCTTGTATATATTTATATACTGTATATAGATTTATATATAATTTATATTATATATAAATATTTTTTATATAAATAATATTTTTTGCTTAAATATACATGTATGTGTGTGTATTTATATATATAAAATAATTATACACAGTGCACCCACATATATTATGTAAACACAAACTTTTGTTTTGGATGCGATTAATCGCGTTTAACAGCCCTAATTATTTCATAATTTAATTATATAATTTTATACATGGATAATCCAATTAATCCAACATTAATATAATACTGTAATAGACGTGTTATGATGAACTACATGTATAACTTCTTAACACGATTATAAGGCCATACAGAGTGCTTTTATACGTATATGTGGTTTCAGGTGTTCCTATATTTTTTCGTAAATTTAGAATTAATTTTATTATAAAATTTTTGGTGAATTGTGATTTGTTCTTAAAAATCGTTCGTCCATTTCACCCACAAATGTATGCGTACGCATGCTTAGTGAATGAGACCCAATGTCTTTATGTTAGGTAGCATTTTGAGGAAGCATTTCATAGTCTAAAATCACTTTGTGGAATACTACGTGACATCATTCACTGCTCTAACAGCATTCTAGATCATATGGGTGTGCAAAAGACCCGAACATTGTTTTTCTCACCAGCTCTTTGGTGACTAAGCGTTTGTTTATCTGCCTTGATTTGCTTGTCTTGTTTGTTTCTCATAATTTCACAACAAATGCATTATTTCTGTAGGCCTAAGGCACACCGTCTTTTCATTAGCAAACTGCAGTGGAGATGCAAATGAGGCTCCATTCATCAGTGACTTCTTAGATAAATAGGACAATTGTTGATAGAAGCTAAACACAAGCATATACTGCCCCCTGCTGGTAGGAGCACAGCATGAACCTGCTCTGAAGTTTCCACTAGATCACTGGTTTTAACATTGATTTCTCCCTATTATTATACCTCATAATGTCAAGCGGATATTTAGGCAATTTGAAGAAGTTCCTTTAGAGGTTCAACTGAAAGTATCTGATGCAAGTGTGCAAAAGGAACTTTTCATTCAATCACAAATTTGTGAAGCATTTAAAAAAGCAGACAAATGACAGCAAGTCTAGAGGACAAGTTGTATCTTAAAGAAGCCATATCACATTTTTTTTTATTTTGTCGTAATTTAATTCATTCAAGTAATTATTTTGACATTGTCTCCTGTTGTCTCCTGAAAGAACAAACAGCGCTTTAATCCACTATAACATGGGCTACACAATTGCGGTCAAGATCAATACAGTTTGTAACTGTCCATTCCTTTAATAACATTGTGATGGGATCACAAAACAACTCCTCACATCAGACCTCAATGATCAAAAATCTTATTAAAAATAAATTTCAGCTGTTTGTTCGTTTCAACAGAGACAGGAATAGTGCAAAGTTCATTCACAAACATTCTTGTTAGTGGTTAACAAAATAATAGTATCTATACTGCTTTTTCCTTATTACCTCACTATTGAACATGTTTCTGATCACATAACAGAAATCACTGATAAATGAATGTATTTGGGTTTCCCCACATCAGAAACATCTGTAAAGGATTCATTAAAAGATCCTTTTGGACTGGGGAGGGAGTTTTGATTTCTGAAAGTGACAGTACGTTTTCATAGTACATCAACCTCATTTAGCTCTGAATATTCAGGAAAATGTAATGTGTAATGATATGGCCCCTTTAAAATATTAGCAACTAAATAACAATATGCATTAGTGTAGTGATCTACCTCCTGCAGTTCTCCAGATATGCTTTTTGGTTTCTCTCTGTGATATCTTTCAGAAAGCACCTGCTGCCCCGAGCGCATCTCATCTTCGATCTCCTGTAGACGTCTCTCCACCCGTAACGAGACCTAAGACACATCATACGTCTCAAACATGACTAAACGTGCTGTTTTCAGCCCTGTTAAACTATAGCAAGTTGCTGTTATTCAGTATATATTGTTCTGTACAGCTGGTCTCCTCAACTCAAAAGACAAAACAAGTGCATTCTGACAAGATGCAAGACAAGTGGTCGCAAAAAAATTAAAAAGTGAACACAACATGGTGTGTTACTTAAGCAACACTTACAGTTTCTTCTCTCTGCGGTGCCTGTATGTGGCCTGCAAGAGCCTCCAATGTCTTCTTGGTTTCTATGTCAGTCCTTTTGAGAGGCAGAAAGCAGAAAAACACAACATTATCATCAACGACATTATCAACACGATGCTTTGATTTGAACAGGTAGAAACATTAAAGGGACCTGTTTCTTCTGCTGATCTCTCTATCAATGTCATCACCCATTCGAAGCTGATCACTCCGCAGGTCTCTTAGGGACTGATGCATTGAGTGGACCTGAGTAACAGAGAATTAAATTGTAATATGAGTGGTGCTTGCTTGTGCCATAGTGTTGTTTGGAGTTTCTAGGTGTTTTGAGTGGTTGGTTAAAAAAAAAAAAAAAAAAAAAAAAAAAAGGCTATGAGGTTGCTAAGCTGTTTGGGTTGTTTGCACGGGCATTGTTAGGTGGTTGCCAGGAATTTGTTGGTGGCTGCTTGCTTGGCTTACAATTCAAAAGAGCCCATCCCAGAGTCTCCATTATATTTTTGTTTATTACTTTAAATAAAGCTTGAGTCTCCATCCATGCTTTTTTATTATTTATTTAATTTATTTATTTTGTTTGTCTGTTCGTTGTCTTCCATGTGAAAACTGTATGAATTATCTCTTAAAAAAGTCAGTTTCATTTTTTTTTTTTGGTAGGAAAGTTATAACCAACCTAACTGAAATAAAATAACCATGAATTATTGTCAATTTCAAATCTTTGATTATTATAAACCTTTAAAACCTTGATTTAACAACCTACAATACACGGCGTACCGTGTATTTATTTATTATTCAATTTAGTCTCATAAGAAGATCAAGGCAACTGTAGGGTTAAAAAAACATAACTATAATAATTAATAAAATAATGTTTTTAAGAATGTGATCGATCTACTAAATGTTCTAATGACAATGACACAGATGCAGCTACATCATTCCCATAATTAGAAAGGGTGTAATGGTTCAGATTACTTTTAGCAGATTTTTAGTGTCACCGTTTCGGTTTCAGTTAGGTATGGAAAAAAGGACTACTGTCAAATAAAAAAAAAGAAAATAAGAAACAAATGATCGGACTAAAAGCAACAGCAAAAATAAATACAATGGAGCAAAGATACACATAAATAAATAAATCAGGTTAATTAAATATCTAACAGTATTTTTCAGGTATGGAAATTGAATAAAGCAATCAAATGTAAAATAACATTGCAAATAATCTTCACTGAATCAAATTAAATCAAGATTAATCATTAATAAAGTTACAAAAGGTATTGACTTTTGTTGTTTGATTAACATCTAAAATACAGAGAGCAGGAATTTTAGGCTGCTGTCACTTTAAGACATTAAACACAGATCCAAATACTGATACTAATCCCTACTATGTTTGCTAGGATACTCTTCAAGGTAGGCATGATGACAATTTTCTGTGAATTTGTCTGTTCAAGTGCAAGACTTGAAAGATAACGCAATAATTGATAACTCAATTATTACTCAATATAGATGAAAGATCAATAACTCAATAACTGTACACACAATTTCCACTTGCGTGCTTCATATTAGTGCACTTTCATTAAGAAAAAGGTGAATATTTTCTTTAAAAAGTATAAAATGCAATGCTATATTGTGAATACATAAACATTTATAGACCATTTTGCAAAATGTAAACAACACTGGTCCAGAAGCACTTCCTGTTTCAGTTTTTTAACACTACATAAAAGCTGGGATAAAATACAAACAACAGAACATATAAAACTGAATCAAAATGTTAAACAAACATCTTTAAGATGTTTTCTTTACGTGTGAAATAAAGAAAACAGTTACAAACTGAAACAGGAAGTGTTTCTGGACCAGTGTTGTTTACATCTTGCAAAATGGTCTATATACACATATATGCTACTATAGCACATATATGCTACCATAGCACATTCATCTCTAAATCAATTTAATCATATATTTGCTAGTCATATATGTAGTTTTTCACAATGTACAGTGGGGGAAATAAATATATGATCCCTTCTGATTTTGTAAGATCGCCCACTAACAAAGAAATTAAGGGTCTATAATTTTTTATGTTTGGTTTATTTGAACGGATAGAGACAGAATATCAACCCAAAAAAAATCCAGGAAAGAACATTATATAAAGGTTGTAAGTTGATAATCTGATTGAGTGAAATAAGTATTTGAACCCCACGCAACCTGCAAAAATTCTTCCTCCCACAGATTGTTAATGTGCCCATGTGGATCACAGATCAGCCCTGTCACTTTAAGAAAGTACTCCTAATGTCCTAATGTCAGTGGACACTTGTCCACAGAATCTGTATCTTCCATTACAACCTCTCCACCCCCATGGGCAAGACCAAAGAGCTGTCAAACATCAGGGACCAGATTGTAGACCTGGAATTGACCTATGGCTAAGCCACGCCCTCAAATGCCATGAGCCAATCACAGTGCACATCTAACTCAATACACTCGGATATTCTCTGCTTCCACTTCCAGAGGTCTTCACGGGTGCACTTGGATCCGAGGTTTCAACTCGAGACCCGAGCTGGTTCGGGTCCAAAACTCGGATTAGGTATTAGGGGCCTCGTGTTTCTGGGTAATTTAAAAATAATATGCTTTTTCCAAATGGACCCGAGAAGACCCGAATTATTTTAAACTATGTTGGGCATTTAACAACATTGCAGTATTTAAAACAACTCTATGAACCTGTTCTCTGACTTTAAGTGAGAGAGTGAATCCGTGCTTTTACGTGCAATGGGCTATAAGCATAAGCACGGTTGCCCAGTTGCTCGCTCCACATAAACCAACCCACAAACGGATGTTTGACTACATGCAAGTATAGTCTTTAAGTATAACTTTAGTCTTTAAAAAAAGTTAAATGCGTTGACTGAAGCACCAGAGATCATGTCGGCAATAAAACAACAATGCAAAGCAAAGAGTTTTTATACTGGGCAGGTACACTGGGTACCTGCCCAGTATAAAAAGACAATACTTGAAAACTGCATTCGAGTCTGTGCTAAAAATCTCAGACCATACAGAATGTTTAAAACAAGCTCATTTTGTCAGTTAGCACACTTTTTTTAGGACGTAATGGGTTACAGTGATGTGAGATTGACATTTTAGCACTCAGCGTGTGTACTAGGGCTGGACCAGAATCTTTGAATATTCGTTCGGTGGGTTGGTATTCGATTTGAAAATGTGACGTTCGAATAATCGTTTTTTTTGGGGGGGGGGGGTTGCACACCTGGCATCCCACTCGAAAACGTTCTCATTCGCGCTTAATATGTTTTACAGAATAAAAACTGGTGAAATAATACTTAACATAAAACTTCCTTATAGCTATTTTATAAATATATTTTCTTCTTCTTGGACTACTAAAAGTGTTCCTGCAATGGGAGTATTCTCTGGCTAGAGCGCAGAGCAGTGCAGAAAACAGCGTTTGTGTGGACAGAAGTGCATGGCTGCAATTGTACGTATTTTGGGTTAAGCTGCATTGCTTTGACATTGTGGAAAATAGAATAATAGAAACGAAATGTATTATTCTTTTTATCCATTATTAGTAATCTAAATGACTCTACTGCGAGATTTTACTGGGACAATTTCGTTTTTTTTATTCTGTTTTTCTATATTTAGACCCAAGTTATTCGTTTTCATTTATTTAAATTTCGTTTTTATACATTTAAAATGAGTTGTTTTTGCTTAATTTATTTAAATTTCGTTTTTATTCATTTAATTTAGTTTTTAAGCATTTAAATCTACCCTACTTTGTTAGTGAGAAGACTATACCTTATTAAAAATATTGCTTAAAGGACAACTCTGGCGCAAAATGAACCTTTGGTCTAATTACACATTGTTACCAAGTCAACCGTTATCTGAGATTTGTTTTCATGATTGCCGAATGTAAATAGTTTTATCTATAAATACAGTTTAGCCTATAATGCTAGTATAACTCTAGTATAGGGCATAGAGTAATGACCTATGGTAATGACAAATAAAAATCGCTTGTTATTACCACTAACAAGGCTCAAAATAGCCCCACAGTAACACGATAGCATAATAAGGGTCCCTACATTCAAACCGAAGCATTGAGAACTTTGTCAGTGTCCATTCAGTTTAATAAGAAGATATTTTATCCACACAGTCAACTTCGCGAATACAGGAAGAAGCCATCTTTGAAATTTAGTCTCTACCAGTCGATCTACGATCACCAATCCAAGTGCGCTCGTGAGATGTGAATAAGGTGATAAGGTGAGCGTGACCAGTAGGCATGTACATATTGAAGACAAGAAAATGGTTTGTGTTTGTGTTTCTTCCAGAAACAACAGACTATATGATATTCTGCACAGTTCAGCGCACTTGGATCGGCGTTCGTAGATCGACTGGAAGAGACTATATTTCAAAGATGGCTTCTTCCTGTATTCGCGAAAGTTGACTCAGTGTATAAAATATCTTCTTATAGACGCTTTCATCAGACGCGTTGCCATGGTGATGAGCTGGCCCAAAGTTAACTTCCGTTCTGTTAGTTTATACTGTTTATTGGATAATACGGCATTGACTGTATTAGATACTATATTAAAATAGCTAGGTTTATCCGAGATATTCGGTACAGTGTTTCCCATGCATTTATTAGTGGCAGCCCAACTCATTATCAGCGCTGACCGCCACATATCGATTTCCGTGTTTTTACAATTTAAGGAAAAGTTGTATTTGACTGCAGAGTTGCGTGTAGCGCATATTCGCAAGCTCTTCTCTCTCTCTCTCTCTCTCTCTCTCTCTCTCACACACAAACACATTAACAGCGGAGCAGAATGTATCATAACGCTGCACAGATCCATCCAACATCCTGTCATGTGGAGACCCGCCTTAAAAAAAGGTTAGCAAGCATGTAAGAAGCTAATAAGGAGAGATATGTTCACCTAATAAAGCCTCGTCGCGGCGCTCCGCTCGCCACAGTTTTTTAACACTGCGGTAAATCAGACACGTCGGTAGAAAAACATCTTGTCTCCTATTTTTGTTCAACGGGTGTGGTAGTGTCACATTTCAGTTTGGCCAGGTAACATTTATTTTCTTTGACTGTCAAGAAAATACCAGCCACTATGGTTATTTACTTGTTATGGATTGTCTGCGCAAGTTTGCCGGAAGTTAAGTTTGGGCCAGTTTTATGCACATGCGCAGTACCGTGTGTTTATGTTGTCACTGCTGAAAGCGTCTATTCAAACTGTATGCACACTGACAAAGTTCTCAATGCTTCGGTTTGAATGTAGAGACCCTTATTAAGCTACCATGTTACTGTGGGGCTATTTTGAGCCTTGTTAGTGGTAATAACAAGCGATTTTTATTTGTCATTACTCTATGCCCAATATACTAGCGTTATACTAGCATTATAAGCTAAACTGTTTTTAGAGATAAAACTATTTACATTCGGCAATCATGAAAACAAATCTCAGATAACGGTTGACTAGGCAACAATGTGTAATTAGACCAAAGGTTCTTTTTGCGCCGGAGTTGTCCTTTAAGTTAAAAGACCTGTTTGTGTGTGTGTGTTTTATAACACAAATGCAGTGTCCGTTCTCGGAGCATCCCTGCTCCCGTGAGGCGCGCCGCTTCTTTATTTAAATCGACCCTATTTGTCAGTTATTTGTTGGTGAAGTATAAGTTAACAGACCTGGGAACAGAGAATCGCTGTTCTCGACATAACAAAAGATAATGTCGAGTCCCCTGATATGTTTTCCTTGATTCGTTTTCCCTGAATAGAATTAGGCTACGTTGTTGAAAACGAAAGTGAAAGACGCCTACTCATTGCGTTTTACCATGATGAGAGTTTCTGTGTCTTTATTAAACTCAACACAATATAATGATTCATCTGTCATCCACCTTTGATTAATTGGAATGTTTTATTACTTGGCCCGCCCTGCCCGCCGATCCGCACCTCACTATCGGCAAACTATAGCCTATGGTTTGAGAACGGACACGGGAACCCGCAACAGAACGGTTACGATGGGAAAGGGTATCTGAGCATTTGTTTGAGCTTTTCTCGATTTTGTCGAGAGCCGGACGCGGCATGAAATTTGATGGACGCGGCCTGTGTGTGTATTTTATATCACTAAGGCATTGTATTATATCTCGGAGCATATTCCCTGCACGCGGTGAGGTGCGCGTGGGCCGCTTCTGTATTTAAATCTACCCTACTCTGTCAGTTATAAATTAACAGACTTGTGTCTGTGTGTGTTTTGCAGTGTCCGTTCTCTGAGCATACATTCTGCTCGTGTGAGGCGCGCGCTTCCCGCTCGCGCTGTTCTGTAGTTTTCTGAACGTGTTACGTGCTCAGCCTGTCTATCTATATTGCACCATATTGAGATTCCGAATCTTTCGAATATTCGATGTTCATTACAACCGAAACTTCGAAGCTCAAAAAATGGTATTCGGACCAGCCCTAGTGCGTACACGCGTCTATGTTAAGTGCATTTTTGAGAAATGCAGGGCTGCAGGCTGTGCACAATGTAAATGCGTTCACGTTCGGGTTCAGTCGGGTTCTAAAGGAAATGGCGTCAGGTTCAGAGTCGGACTCAGGTCTAATTTTATCGGGTCTGTCTCAAGTCAGGTTTTTCTTTATAATAATGTATGCACATCAGGTTCGGGTAAGTAGTGATTCGAACCAGAGAAGACCTCTAGCATGGGGTACATGCAACTCCGACACTAGGTTCCCGAGAGGCTGGGTGACGGTGTGTATTTTTTTACCCATTCCCAAGCCACATCTCAACCGAGATAAGTGTCTGCTCTGGATTAAGTTATGCGATTAAGATATGCGGTAGACCACAACACCAACTAAACGTGGATAAATTAAACTAGGATGTCTAAATCTCTTCTAAGTTAAGTCAACAACATATTTGAACATATATCTTTAAAATCTCTAACGTAACATTAGGCTAACGTTAGCCTAACATTAGAAAACATTAACGTTAGCTTCTCAGCTGCGTTGTACATCATGTCACTTAGCTTCAGTAACGTATATAACTGACATAACAAATGTTTACAATTTTGTGCTCAGTGATTCATGTAAATACTGTAGCACCAAACAGTGATGGCAACGATATTATGGCGCTTTTCCACTACACCGTACCAGCTCGAACTCGACTCGACTCGGCTTTGTTTGGTTTTCCACTGTGTAAAAGTTGTACCTGTACCTGCTTTTGGGTACTTTTTTTGTATCACCTCCGGCGAGGTTCTCAGCGAGCTAAGGCGAGCTAAGCCAGTACTAAAATGTGATGTGAAAACAATGCCGACTGCTAATTGGTCAGAGAGAATCGTCACCATTCACTGCGTCATGATTGCACGCGATGGAGTATTCAGAATATCCCCACCATTTTTAAAAAGTTTGGCCAGAGATAGTTTCTAAACTTACTACTATTATTATGGCAACTCAGAAGAATACGCCGTGGTCAAACAAGGAGGTGCAGATTTTCCTTTGTTTGGTGGCTGAAGAGAGGATCCAGCGAGAGCTTGATAGGGCAGCAAAGAACGAAAGGCTTGGCTATGATGACCGGGTACTATTTGACCGGGTAACGGAGCGAAAAGCGAGCCGAGTCGAGTTGGTACAGGTAATGGAAAAGTAGCATTACTGGTCAACCGATATATCACCACGATCGATATATCAACCGATATTTGGCATTTTTAAAATATCTGCATTGGCCGTTAAGTTTTTCAGACTGTTCTGAAACAAATCTCTGAATATCTGAATACAGCTGTGGTATCGTGTTACTGTGAGTGACGGTCCGTGCGCAGTGAGTGAATGCGAACAGAAGATCGGCTTCACATGAGAGGCAATCAAAACATTTTAAATCCTTTATTTCAAAATATGCTGTGCTATATCCAGTTGTCCACTGTGTCATATTCATGTCATTTTCATTGTGTGCTGTGTGTAAATCAGCATTAACTTGTCAAAAGCTAAAGTAAAAAAAAGTTGTTGTTTTTTTTTAATATGATTATCAGTGCACATGAAATTACCAGATTAATTACCAGAGTGCCCTGTTAGTGTTTACTTCCTTTTTTTATTCACATATTCCTAAGTTTTTAAACAATGACTTTATTTGTGAAAAAAAAAAAATATGAAGAAGTTGCCATATAAAGTATAGGGCCTAAGCATGTTTATTTTATGTTTATAAAAGTTTATAAAATGTATCTTATTTATTAAATATTGATTTAAATATATATATGGCCGATGTCTATATATATATATATATATAAAAATATGAAGTATATGAATATAAAAAAAGAATATGAATATAAAAAATATGAATATAAAAATTATGAATATAAAATATATTTTTATGAATATAAAAATAAAAAAATCTTTTTAATATGAATATAAAAAAGAAAGAATATGAAAAAATATACACATATATACATATATATATATATATATATATATATAAATATCGGCCATCGGCCACCCTGCTCTCTCAGATATCGGCATCGACCATCAAAAAACTCATATTGGTCGACCACTAAACGATATGCGGTTTATCATGTTTACACTGTGACCTGTACATTTTTGCCTGGAGCTAAAAAACTAAATTGTTAGTATAACCCTCCAATGCATAGTTAAGGCCCTTTAGGTGACTTGAGATGATAGATAATCTGTCACCAAAAATCACCAAGTGCCTCCTGTGAAATGTCTCCTACTGTGACAGCTGCCATTGCGCCTGTCCCCGAATGTTGATTGTTTGTCTGAGTGACTGGAGGGGGCGTGGCTTAGCCATAATGTCAATTGAATACAAGTCCATCAGAAAGAAGCTTGGTGAGGAGGAGACATCTGTCTCAAGAAGGCACATGCACAGGCCCATCTGAAGTTTGCCGATAAACATCTAAATGATTTCGAGAAGGCTTGGAGGAAAGTGCTGTGGTCAGATGAGACCAAAATTGAGCTCTTTGACATCAACTCAACTATGTGTTTGGACGAAGAGAAATGCTGACTATGACCCCCAAGAATATCATCTCTGGTTCAGAAGGTTCAAATCTTAGACGAGAATCACTTTCCTTCAACCAGAACAATGAAGATGAGTCGTGGATGGGTCTTCCAGCAAGGGGAATGACACAAAACATATAGCCCAGGCAATAAAGGAGTGGCTCAAGAAGAAGCACATTAACCTAGCCAGTCTCCAGACCTTAATCCTTTAGAAAATCTGTGGAGAGTGCCGAAACATTGACAGCCAAGGATTTAGAAAGGATCTGTAAAGAGGAGTGGACCAAAATCCCTTCTGAGATGTGCAAACCTGGTGACCAACTACAAGAAACGTCTTGCCAACAAAGGTTTCTCCACAAGAACTAAGGCATGTTTTGAATAAACCTAACATAAAAATTATAGACCCTTCATTTCTTTGCAAGTGGGCAAACATACAAAATCAGCAGGGGATCAAATAATTACTTCCCCACTGTACATACTGTATGATTTCAACATTTATTGCATCAATATAAATGTTTTATATTATTTATTTTTTACTTATTTTACTTGTTCTTGCCATATTTGCTTGCTATTGTTGTTAAACCTTGTGATTGTGTGGCTTCCAGGGATATCTGTCTTCATGAGTAATAGAATGTATTTATTTCTGTATTCTGTATTTATTAAAGTCTTTAATGTCAGAGGACGATGTTGTAAAGCAATCATTTTCTATTCCATTTTTTTTTTGGTATATTAACACTTGCTGGATTTGTACTGGTCAGACAAAAGCACTATTCGAACGGTAATTGTTTCTCATGTGGACGTCCATAAAAATAAATGACCATGGCACCTCAGTGATAAAACTCATGCATACAGATGGCGATTTATTCATGGTGGAGGAGCCAGTTTTGTTAAATTAGATAAGAAAAGAAAATATTATATCCTAATTATTATTTGATTATTTAAATCTCCTATTTAAAAATAGGAAGATAGATGCACTATACTTAATGTGGTTTTATGTATTTTATCACAAAATAATGGATGTCATTTTCAAAATGTGGAAACTAGCAGAAATAAGTTAATACAGCCTCTCACTGACATGAGGTAAACATAAATCTGCTTGGTTTATTTTTTAGAGTTTATAATTGATGTCATAATAATGGCTCATTCCAAATGTTTATGTTCTTCTGTTTCTTATTTTTGAAATAATGTTCTTGTAAACACTTTCCAGTATTTCAGTAATAAAAGTGTAGGCTAGATTTTTAAAATGCATCCAAATTATTTGTGAAGTGCAACAGTTATCATATGGTGCTCGGCAATGGTCAAAAAGTATTTAAACAGTGTATTTTTAATTGATCACTTATTGTAAACTCAGTGAAGTGGATTCAGACAGAAATTTAATCACCGCACGGCCTTGGTGTTTGTCAAAAAACAGTAGGTAATTCGGCCGGGGATTTTGTGAGAGAAAAACACTGACATTCTGGATTCAGACGGCAATGAAATCTCTAGCCCGAGTAAATGTTGAAAATACCGTCCGACCCCATGAGAAACAATTATCGTCCAAATAGGGCTAAATTTATGAAATATATGGACTCCTTTGGTTATTTGTTGTCCTTTTGGTGTCTCCAACCTTCCTTTTTTGGAAAGACAGTTAAATTTAACTTTTAAAAAAGCTTTCAGATTTTTGCACTTCAATCTGATTGTTTACTTTGTTGAATATAGCAAATGATGATAAAATGAAAGATAAGTGTGCAATTAAAATATTCTATTATATATGTATATCCCTGTGTTTTCAGTAGTCTGTTGTCTGTCTTTATGTGTTATTGTAAAGAAGAAGATTATCAACACAGTTTTGTACAATGCAAAACACTGCTTTTGGATGACTTGCAGTTAACGCTTTTTGGGTAACAGACAAAAAGCTGCTGCTGACTATCTTCTGGCATAATATTTCAAAATTTTTTAACGTGGAGACATAATCTAACAAGCTGAGTATTAGATTTAAGTATTAAAGTGCAAAACGATACTAACTAAACAGTTATAAAATGTATTATTAATAAATTTTGAGTTTAATAAAAATAAATAGTCTCAGATGTACAGTCATACCTGCTCTTCAGCTTGAGTGGAGTCTCGGAAACGCACTGCGACAGATCTAGACCGTCTTCTGTTACCTGTGCCCGCACTCCCATAATCTCTCAAAGGAGACGTCAGGAGGTGAGCGCCTCCTGTCTACAGGGCAAGAGACACATATCTGGAACTACTGTACTGCAAAGTGTGTAGTGCAAACTACAGAGGGAATGCATTGACGTCACTTTCTCACTCGGAACAACCCCCCTCAGCCTGACTGAGTGGCAAAAGATCTGCTGCGTGACTGTATTTAATAGGGGAAACTGCGAAATGCACCTAAAACTAACAATTTTATCAATTTAAACTAAATGTTGGACTCAATATAGTGTTCTTCACAACTTACTAAAGATCCAGTGATCCATGGATATTGACATGCAGCCAGGAATCGTGTTGCCTGACATTTATGTTTGCCTGATATCGACAATGGGGAAATAAAAGCAATATTGACCTAAACATAAAGCAAATTTGCCTGTGAACGCTTTTTATAAATACAATATAGGGAGGTCTAAATCTGGGTGATCACTTATATCAGTGTTATAGCCTATATATATCATCATATCGTCCAGCCCTAAAACTTTAGGGTTTTTTTTGTTGTTTTTTTGGTCATTGTTTATTAAAAAAAACATCCAATAATGCAGAATATGCAATGATAAATATTGAATTGATGAGTTGGTAATATATATAACAATACAAAATATATATGGGTATGGTTTTACACCTAAATTCAGCATATTGACACAAAACAATAACTGCAAATCCACCTTTCGCCAGTTGTTTCTGTGAATTGCAGCTATCCATTTGCTCCTCTTTCTATAGCAGTCAGTAAAAATATACCTCAGATTTTGTCAAATCAGAGTTGTAGTCAATTGCAAAGCTCTTTCCCACTTTATATGTGTTGTGTGTTTTTTTAGCGGCATTCAGCGCTGAAAACAAATACAGGCGCTCAGTCTTTTGCCACCCACTGGGATTAACTGCAGGCACTTTGGCCGACAGTGACGTCACATGTATTCCCTCTATATTTTTAAGTAGTATGTGCAATACTAAGATGTTTCACGGCATTATGCAACAATTACACTACCGTTCAAATGTTTTTGAAAAAAAGATTCTTATGTTCACCAAGCATTTATTTGCTTAAAAAAACATGGAAAGTTAGAATGTTAACTTATCTATTGTAATATATATATTTTTTTTAATTTTGGTGAAAGCAAAGCTCAAATATCAGCAGCCATTACTCCAGTCTTCAGTGTAACATGATTCTTTAGAAATAATTTATATATTCTGATATAGCACTCAAGAAAGCAAGATAACACCTTTCTTCTTCTAATTATTATTATTATTAGAAGATAATGGCCCCAGGGAATCAGGCGGGCCCATTTATATATCATAACCTACTCATTTTTAATCATATTTTGTTTGGTCAGGATGTCACCATTAAAGTTTTAACATTATTATTATATCTGCACAGAATGTGGGCCCCTCTCTAATGGATTAGAATGGACTATTCCATTAGTATTGCACAGTGCAGAAGCAAAGTTTAGAGCCAAATTTCTGAGATTAATCATACCATTGATATCCCAGCTCATTCTTAGATTTTTTATTAGAAATTTTTCATTCTTAGAAAATTTATTGGATGCAGGGAGCAAGAAGATCCATTTAAAATGCATGTGCAGTTTAGTGGAATGATAAAGGTTGCCCTAACTTAATACTGTTACACTGAATGTATAGAGTAAATTGTTTGCTGAAATAACCACAACAATAACAACAAAGTTATTGCAATATCAAATGTCGTCTGTCAATCAGCATCGCGGGAAAGTTGTGTTTGTTGCTATAACAACTGTGCTTCAGAGGTGTATTATAAAAAAATTTGCATAAATAAATATAGTTAAGAATAATGCACTTATTTTCCATCGCCAGTAATTACACCATTATCAAGAGAAAGATTATAAATAGGGCAATTTATCATCTAAGAAAAGTTTGTTAAGGATTAGATGGGAGATATACCATTATAAAGTGCATGATTTTTTTATGATTTTACAGCTCATAAACAAATATGTTCCTCATATTTGTATTTGCTATATTAGAAAGTATCAGAGTAAATTTGTTAGGCTTAGTTGTTCCCCTCTCACGTGAACTTGGGGTATAGGGCTACAAAAGTAAAAGGGTGCATAGTTAGTGTGTTAAGGCCCCGTACCTAGAATTGCTTAGGGACTCACTGAGTCCACCTCTGGCAAAGATAATAGTAGTTTTGGGGGAAGTAAATACTGGTCCTTAATGTATTAGCATTAACACACTATTGATAAATGTATAGACAAGCTTTCACTCATTTAATGAAGCAAGTCCTAGCCTGTGCTGCACCTGAGGCGCTGGCATCTTCCAGGTCACTGGTGTGCAGTGTGGAGAGTGAGGCGCTCCAGCCACCCGTGCTTCTCTTCAGCCGCTGACCCTGCAGATGCTGGATGGACTCCTCTAAGCTCTCCCTCAGCTAAAACACAAGACAATCTCTCAGAACAACACCCTTATCTGAAATCAGAGACAATCCCATACAACTGTGTCGCGATACTCACCGTTGCCATGGCTTCAGCTTGGTCGTCTGTGTGTTCCTTATACTGTCCCAACATCTGATCCACTTTGTTCAGATTTCGGCTTGTATCCTGCACAAAAACATAAGCTTGCATGTCAAAAGAAAAGACCCCAGTGATCCCAACATTATATAAAAAAACAGCAGACAATGAATTAAGGCAGCTTACCTGTAGAGTGTTTGCTAAAGTGTCAATTTTGTCTGATATGTCTGATACATGTGTATCCCTAGGAAACCTGCTGTCAGGTCGTATTCGGCTCCCTCTGACCCACGATCGATGCCCCCTGGGTCTGTCAAAGGTGTCAGATTCACTGGAAGAGTCCATGCTGACATGAGCCAATGCCTGAAAATAAGCAAAAGCACTAAACTGAAATCAGAAACCAACCTTTCAATCCTGAAACATGCATTATCTGTTTGCCTAGCTAGAAGACGCGTGTAATTACACCTCGCGAGAAAGTATTGAGATTAATTGAATGTTTAAGGCTGAGGAACACTAGTCTAGTCAATTAAATCGTCTATTTGATGAAAACAGGGACCTTGTAGACACTCGATTTGACACAGAGTTAACGTAGAAGAACTATCGAGCTAGTTAGCTTTGTGCTTAACTTACAGCCTTTCTTTCCAAAGATTTTACAAAGCCATGTCCGTTTGCATAGTATAATACCGAATCACAAACTCCCCGAAAAGTTCGTCAGACTCCCCCTACCCGTGCGGTTTGATGGTTATCTTAGGTGATCATTGTAAGGTATCAACATCCTCTGCTATGGCAACTTGAACTGGCCGCCTAACAGGAATAACGTTACAACGAAAGCTATGAATCATGGGAGTTGTAGTTTTGAAGCCCGCGCCGTAACGTCACCTGTTACGTTTATTATATTATATTATATTATATTATATTATATTATATTATATTATATTATATTATATTATATTATATTTTTGTAATTTTATAGTACGCTAGTAATAGTATTGTGATTGTTTTAGTTTTACAATACGTTTTTTATGTCGTCTTCTTGAAGAAGAGAAGATATATTTTGTTATTTATTAAACCTACTTGGCACTTTGAAACATTTACATGTAGCCTGTCATTTAGGCTACTTTTGTCATTTACATAATTGTTAAAACTACTTTAGGCATATATAGTCTATATTTTGCTCACTTAATGGGCTTCTATATATGAAGCATAGGGTTATTTGCTCAACTCCAAAGGAACTTTTATGCTAACAAAGGTTCTATAATGACAAGAAAGAACCCTTTTAGCACAAAGGTTCTTTATAGGCTATTATTCATTCATATATAACGTTATTCTGCAAGATGTTTTAGTTGTAATTAAGTTATTGTTTAATAAACTGTTATAGTAACTTAATGTCACATTTTAATCATGCTGATTTTGGAGGATAAAAACTGAAATGTCACTCTTCGTGTGATATTGATTTAATTACATTTTTAACCCCCATATCTTGAATTTTGTGATCATTCTCATGAATTGCATTTTAGGGTTTCAAAACACGTAGCGCTGTAGAACCTTTTAAGGTTCTATAGAACCATCTACATGGCTCTGGTCGCATAGAACCATTCAGTTCCCATAGCAACCGCAAGGGCGCCTAAGCGTCCGCCTCACTCTCAGACTCTCTTACTCACTTACTGACTGTCTCTCACACTCAAGCAAGTTTGAGCATTAAACTGCTCGTCGGTGTTTGTGTGACTACTTAATGGTCCAAACCCAGTGGAGAGGCTGCAGTTTTCCAGTGGAACAAAATCAATCTATATTTTTTCTACCATGGCAACACGTGTGCTGGTGATGTTGATGCTATCACCTGTGTGTGTAATCGGACATACGAATGCGTGTCCTCATGGCTGTGAGTGTTCCCAGTGGAAAGCCTTCGCTGTCTCATGCATGGCCATAGATGTTATTCCAACGCTTCCCTCAATGACAGAAATCTTGTAAGTATTCATTGTTTTACTATGAATTGGTCACTTTATTTAAAAGTTCTATACACTGTAGGCCTACTCATCGTGTTCATGTTGTAAACACTTTTGCTGCTGTTGAGGTGGGAAACGGGTATTGGGACAGATTTCGTGGTATGAGTTGTAATTACATTAAGTAAGTCCAACGTAAAAACATCTTCACAATAAAGTGCATTGTATCAAAGGATTCATTTAAATGTTAGTACAGTAGTTAAAACTGGTTGAAGTGTGACAATTTAGTCTAATTAATCAGACATATTATTATTTTTTATTTGTGTGGAGGTCATTTGACAAAGGATATTCACATATATGCAATACATTAAATGATAGTATGTGTTTTATATTAAATTAATTACGATATATTATTGAACAATTTTATTAATAATTTATAATTAAAAAATGAGAAGCACATTAATGTATATAATGTAAATGTATTTGGTTAACAAAAATAGACAATTCAAATAGATAGACTTTTCTGCCTTGAAGGGGATGCTGAAGTGCTTCCCATCTAAAGTTTGTTTAGGGTTGTTGGGTTTCTGGGCAAGAGGGGTTCCCTGACTGTAGATCAGCCCGGGAATGTTTATTGTTAATTGTGTGAGCCCCCCTCTGCGAATTCTGAAGAAAGCCGGAAGGATTTTGAGTGATCACTCAATACATGGTCATGCACTCCATTCTTGCTATGAACCTCGACAAGAATATAAACATACTGTAAATATATGGATTAATTAAATATATGGAACAGTGGTACTGGAATCGATTGTAGTAAAAGCTTTACATGAAGCTTTTACTGAAATGAAAACATGAAATTGCTGAACATTATTTTTCTCATTCTGCTCCTCTGTTTTCCGCATCCACACTGAAAAAATAATTTTACCTATTTTACTCTGTGTGTCCAAGTAATGGAAAAAACTTTAACACCTGACTATGCCTCCAACTGAGATTTGAAAGGATTCAGCTATTTCTTAATATTTCAGTGATCAGCTTACATAAAAATGCTTATCAGTTGTTTCAGTATTTGTTTTATTATTTTTATTATTTTTTTTTCAATACTTTTGAGCGTTTGTTCTTGCAGAAGTAGAGGTTTTATGCTATTTAAAGATTGGAACCATAGACTGTAAAAAAATATGGACGTAGTATCCGTGACGTCACCCGTAGGTTTCTGAAGAGCGTTTTGAAGCCTAAAGTGGGTGCGGCCGGCCGTCACCATCTTGGCAGCGTGTCACCTCTCGTCACTACCAGATAAAATAAAATGGGCAAAGAGGCGGGTTGTGGGTGGAGCTGAGGTGCTAAATAATGCTACTTGCCTCGGGCTAAAGTGACAGCTAAATGAAGAAGTAAAGCCAGTTGTTAAAGTTCATGTTTTTACCCTTCAAAATAGTATAATAGTTAAGATGTAACTAAAAGTGAGACTATTTAAGCTACTTTACTTTTTTATTAACTTTATTAATCCCACAAGGGGCAATTAGTTAAGAGCATGTATACAGCAGTACATAACACAGATCACACACATTTCTCTTTCTCACAACATACAAGCAGTCAACTATGTCTATTGTGATGCATTATTTTTCTGCTTGTTAAAAATGTTAGGGTTAGGACAGGGTTAGGGCAGACAGTTACAATATTGCTCTAAGCTTGTGTGTGTGACAGGGATTCATGCGCAGTCAGTCAGCAGGGCATCGCACGTCAAGTTCGTAAAGAGCTTTATTCGGTCCATTTTACGATTTGATTCCGCGTTCCTCCACGTCGTCATCAAGCAAAGCCGTTGTTGTTGTTTTGAATGTAGCGCCCTCTAGCGACATGCAATCTTAGTTATTGCAGCTTTAATGTATAAACATTATTAATCAATTGATTAATTGGGTATGTGAATCTTGAATTTCACTATAATACAGGAGTAAAGCATTATATCAACCAATGATCAACCAGTTGCAGCTTTTCTCAGTCGCTTTGGTACATTTCTGAGATCGCAATTGACATTCTCAAAAAAAAACTACTTGTTTAACCTCCGCATCATCTAGTCTCTCAATTTCTCATTCTTTTGAACAAATTGCAAGTGCTTTTCTACATTCATGCAACGATTAAGTACACTTGTCTGCTATTTCCTACATTATCAGTTGCTTATGTCATGTTGATCAAAATATTTTATTCTGGTTCTCTGTTGAATAGTCTTACCCCTCAGAACATCTAGGCATTAGTTTATTGCAACTATGAATCTTGCATTTCACTAATGCATATTAGATCACTCAATGATCCACCAGTTCTCTTAAAATAGGTCAGAGGTGCATCTCATGACCAGAAAGCAAGTTATGTGACATACCCAGGTTTTTAAGGGTAAGTAAGCAAACCTTGGCTTTCAGGTTTCAAAAACTATGGTAAATTTCAGGGTAGCCAGCAATAGCAAAGTATTCACTGAACAAAACCTAAGGGTTTGTTTATTTCAGAGCTATTAGTGCACTGCATATGTGACCTATTGACAAGACTCGACTACACAGTTATATATCCCGCAGGTCCCGCAGTGAACACTGCATGTCAGAGCACAAACCAAGCCATGAAGTCCAAGGAATGGGCTCTATGCACGGCGGTGCATGACATATTTCCTGTGAAGGTCTAAGGATGCTGAATTACTTCCGCCGATATACTCTGGCTATACTAAAGAAACGTCCACCCCTCATTTTGTTTATGCTTCTTTGTTTATTATATTAAATAAATATAACTTTATATAAAATGGCATCTAAACATATTAAAGCCACACTGGAACTCTTCAACCATTTATAATATATTACCAAAACTGATTGAGAAGGTACGTCGACTTACAATAGGTTGAATGACATGTCTGCCGTAGCCCGAAGGTGTCTGTATCGCTTTTACTAGCACTTTGTAACTTTGGGTTTCGGGTAGGAACACCGAGCACAAAAAAAACTACAGAATTCGACCGCTTTCCGGCATACGTCACTTCCCCCACCACCCCAAACTTCCTCAGATTCTGACGTTAGTGCTTAACTCGCGTTTGATTGCCGTCTGTGTGTTTAACAGCTACAAGTAAGAAGGCAACGGTTTTATCAGAGGAAACTAAAAAAAGAAAAGGGGAGGGTGACAAATTAAAAGCCAGGACGAGGATTAACACATTGGTCCAGCTTTCGCTTCGCTCGCTGGCGTGAGCTAAAGGAGGAGGAGGTGCTCGGCCGATACGGACGCTTGCCTAAACACAAATGCCGTTTCCAAGGTAACCCAGATAAATTCATATAAGCAGTGTAGTATTTTCTGGTATTCCGGCCGCAGCCGATGGTGTTATGAGTGTAATAAAATGCCCACAGCCCAGTGTTCATTTCTACACACAAATACAGCCTGCATCAGTGCAGGGCTCGCACTAATAAAATCACCTCATGTCAAATGTAACGTTACATTAAATGTAGTGAAAGTGACTCAGTAGTACCCACAAACACTAACGTTACACACCACATTTCCCACGGTTTCTGTAAAAATAAACCAACACGCATACAAGCCATGTTTCCATCCACTTTTCAATATAATTATCTGAAGTTCGATTAAAAAATTCAATGCGAATAAATCTGGTGAAAGTGTGTTTCCATCCAACGGCTTTAAAGCGAATAAAAACCTGTACGTAATGACGTCACATGGTGTTTTGCGATCAAATTGGTATATCGAATTGATTTGAGACATTTTAAGGTGTTTCCATTAATTTTCACACTGAATCGAACAACATTCAAGCAAACTTTTGCGAACAAAGTTTTGTTAGACAAAACGGATCGCCATCTACCAACAAATGATCAACATTTCACAAGTTGTAGCCTAATAATGCTTATGTGCCAGCTGATAGTGACATATGAATGGGAAAATGTGAGGTTGTTAGCCTGAAGGGGTTGTATTCGCTATAACAACCACCTCGCTATATATTATCCTGCTTATTACATATAAATCAAACAAACAAATAAATAAATCAATAATTTGACACAAAATATTGACTTAAAAACGAGTTTATTGATTTAAAAACGAGTATTACTTCTGCTAAAGAAAATAGTCTGTTCCGTCTATGAACGGTGGCATCCGTCCATGGCCGTCCATGGCAACGGTGTGTTATACTTGGCAGCGCCACAGTCTGTTAACCAGGAATAACAGACCACATTCTACATTAGAATTCAACCAAGCCACGTAAAAACAAGCAAAACTAACCTAAGAAAACAACAACACTATAAACATTGCTATGATGATGCCGATGCACGTAAATGCCCGACGACAGCGGAGGGGACTGTAGTGTGGGAACGACAGCACTCCATCAGATCTGGGAGATCCTGGTTCTGAGACACTTCACGGAAACCCTGTGGTTGAAGCATTTTTTTTACTTTGTCCACTTACATCTGTCTTTGTTGACATCCGCCATGTGTGCACAAACAGAGTGGGACTGGCCGGAAATTAACTCATCTTCTGACGTGTTGCAACCATAAAAGTTCCTAAAACTTAATCGCAATTCATTATTTATTCGGTAAATAACGTTTCCATCAGCTTTTATCGCATTAGCCGTATATCGATCAAGAGAAAATCCGATAAGACCGAATGTATTTGTTGCATCTGTCAGCTACTGGTGCCATCATGTGCCCACTGATGGCATCTTAGTTCTTCACTGTTTTCATTAGACTCTGTTGTTTCCGGACTTCATTTCCCAGAATCCTTTGCTCATTATTAGTTTATCTGTTTCAGCTGTGTCTTGTTTCATTTGATCACCCTGTCTATTTAAATGCCTTGTGTCTTCATTCAGTATGAAGTCTTGTTTGTTTGATGGTTTGGTTTATTCTTTGTCAGTCATTTGAGCAGTTCCTGGTTTCTTAATATTTTGCTGAGTTTTGGATTTCTTGTTCCTGTCTGCCTCAGTGGATTGTATTTGATCTGATTACAAGTGATTGACCCTCTGCCTGGTATGGATGATGACCTTGGATTATATTTGTTAATAAACTGCGTTTGGATTCTCACTCTCTCTGCTGAATGCTGTCTTACCACCACAACCAAATCATTACAGAAGACTTCAACAACATGAATCCAGCAGTTGAACTGAGTTCGTATGCGTCAAGGTAACCGCACACTCGAAGAACATGTACACATTTTCCTTGACGTGGCAAATGCTTCTGATCTACCGGACTGTGCTCTGATAGACTTCTTCTGTTACGGACTTAACCCTCTTCTCAAGGATAAGCTAATTCATGATGCACATCGAAGTTCGTTCATTGACTTTCTGGACTATGCTTTATTGTGGAGCGGGTCCCAGTTTACTGTGGGAGTGGTAGATGGTGGTGCTTCGCCTAATCCTTTTTTGGGTCGGGACTACATGAGACAAGCTCCGGTGGCCACAGAGCTTGACCAGATATTTCCATCCGTGCCCACTCTAGTGCTGAACACCCCAGTGATTGCAACGTTAGCCAGAACTGTCATGTCAGAGCCACCAGTAGCCATTGCAGTCATGTCAGAGCCGCCTGTCACCAGTATAATCACGTCAGAGCAGCCAACTGCCAGCACAACCTCGCCTGATTTTTCAGTGGTCAAGATCAACAATCCAAGGCCTCCCATTGTGAAAGAAACCTTTCAATCTTCAACCGTCATGGACACCATTCCTGTGTTCCCAGGTGTCGTTGACGCAGCGATTGAGGATGCCAAAGCTTTTTATCCACGTTGGGGCTTGATATCCAAGCTGGCAGATCTACCTCTGAGACTGGTCAGAACAGCAGGCTTATCAAAGCCGCTATCATCGAATATTTCTGCTGATGCTTCTCTAATCCCAGAAACTATCCTATCATCCACTGTGCTTTCAGTGATGGCAGTGGCGCTGTGGTGTGTTTGGTCAACATTTGTTGAAATCACTTTGAATATGACCGTTGCACATAGTTCAGACGGTGTTCCAGTCCATGAATCTGTTCCTGCATTGCATCCTGAACCAGTCCTAGTTTGCATTTCTGCCGAGCCAGAGACGCCCCACGTCACTTCTGCCAAGCCAGAGACACCTCACGTCTCCTCAGAGCTTCCAGAGCCTCGTCACGTCTCCTCAGAGCTTCCAGAGCCTCGTCACGTCTCCTCAGAGCTTCCAGAGCCTCGTCACGTCTCCTCAGAGCTTCCAGAGCCTCGTCACGTCTCCTCAGAGCTTCCAGAGCCTCGTCACGTCTCCTCAGAGCTTCCAGAGCCTCGTCACGTCAGCCACGCCAAGCCTGCGCTTCACGTCAGCCACGTCCAGCCAGAGACTGTCTCTGAGCCGGCGCCTGCTCCAGCCAATGTCCCCGTAGCTACCCCCAAGAAAATTTTGGGGTCGTCTCGCGCCGTGGCCGCCCGAAGGGTCGTCTCCGCCGTGGCCGCCCGAAGGGTCGTCTCCGCCGTGGCCGCCCGAAGGTCTTCTCCGCCCTGGCCGCCCGAAGGTCGTGCTCCGCCCTGGCCGCCAGCACATCCTGCTCCGCCCTGGCCGCCAGCACATCCTGCTCCGCCCTGGCCGCCAGCACATCCTGCTCCGCCCTGCAGCCATGAACCGCCAGGTCCGCCTGAACCCCCAGAAATGTCTGCTCTGCCCTGGTTGCCTATCCTGCTGCAGTCTTCAGGTCCTCTTCCCCTCCATGGTCCTGGCCCACCTTCCCGCCCCCGGATCCGCCTCCGCTCCACCTCCCACCTGTTTTTGAGCGTCTGGAAGCCGCTCCTTCGAGGGGGGGCTATGTTGCATCTGTCAGCTACTGGTGCCATCATGTGCCCACTGATGGCATCTTAGTTCTTCACTGTTTTCATTAGACTCTGTTGTTTCCGGACTTCATTTCCCAGAATCCTTTGCTCATTATTAGTTTATCTGTTTCAGCTGTGTCTTGTTTCATTTGATCACCCTGTCTATTTAAATGCCTTGTGTCTTCATTCAGTATGAAGTCTTGTTTGTTTGATGGTTTGGTTTATTCTTTGTCAGTCATTTGAGCAGTTCCTGGTGTCTTAATATTTTGCTGAGTTTTGGATTTCTTGTTCCTGTCTGCCTCAGTGGATTGTATTTGATCTGATTACAAGTGATTGACCCTCTGCCTGGTATGGATGATGACCTTGGATTATATTTGTTAATAAACTGCGTTTGGATTCTCACTCTCTCTGCTGAATGCTGTCTTACCACCACAACCAAATCATTACAGTATGTAATTGTAGTCGATATTCATGAAAATTCATCGAATTTTACTGTTTCCATAAGGTATTTTTCATTTGATTTCACTTAATTCGGATAAAAACGTGTTTATGGAAACATGGCTACAGTCAGCTCAGACCGACGATGTTTTCAGTGCAGTGAATGCGCCCGCTGTCCCATGTCCACATTCACTCACAGACATGATAAGCTCCACGGGGCTCACCCCGCTCGCTCTCTCAGCCGACTGCTATAAGGGAATCGAGCGCGGCAAGGCTGCCCGCCTCAAACACTGCAAGCACTGCGATGCACTTGGGGGAAATTGTTTTGAAAACGTCCAATGTTGTAAAATGGCAACCGGAATGATTCGGCCCACACATGTTGGACCCAGAGTCCGTGTGTTGTAGGGGTGCAACGGTACAGATAGCCCGGAGGGTACGGCTGCCGTACCTCGGTTTTTGGGCCTCGGTTCGGTCTCGGTTCGGTTTCGGTACATGTTTTGTACAGAAAGAGACTGCTATTTCATCCCAAAAATATGTTTTATTTTTCTTATGAGCATAAACAGAATGTCACAGTAGGAAGAACATCAATGTGTATGGAATAAATTGACACTGTACTAGTCTGTACTGAACAACACTAAATAATACAACCTCTTCAACTACCACTTATGAAATACAAAATGTAAACAAACACACTTTAGAATATTCAAGTGGATCCCAATTCCAAACCTTGATAAATGGTATATGAAGTGATCAATGTGAAAGAAAAAGTGCACTTTTACCTTTAACAAACATAAATTAGCTTGTGGTTTTGAAAAAAAGGAGAGCAAAATAATATCTTAAAAAATACTGCATTCAGGATACAAAGTGCAATGTTATTTACTCATCCACTATTGAGAGATTCTTGCGCAAAAAGATGAGTCAATCAACACTGTCTATATAGGGCGCACCGGATTATGAGGCGCATAAGATACTGCAGTCAAACGTTTGACTGGGTTTGCGTTATGCATCCACTAGATGTGCTGGGAATGTAGCGAGTGCGCGGCGCCGGAGGTGAGACGTTTATTCAGTAAGCGTGAACCTCACCACACACGGCTCTTAATAAAGGTTTCTGAATGATAATTTGCTCTATTTTTTAACCATATACACGTTTATTTTACACAATCGCATCTGACTGGCAATGATAGCAACTGGCTGGCTACTAATGTTAAACACAAACAGCGTTGGCAAGTTTACGTTCTTGATCAAATCGAAAATAAAGTCATAAAGCATATATACATGAAAAGTACATTTACAACATTAGTATTTATACAAAATTCAGGTCCATAATGTTTGTATGCGTTTGTCGTAGACACAAAATAGCCTAACTATTAGCCCATAAAGCCTACAAAGCCAGCGCTGGCATTTGAAAAAAAATAAAACACAACGCTACGTCGGGAATTATACATGCAAATACATTTAAAATGATGAAGTCTTAGCCTACTTACAGGTTGTGGCCCCACAACTGCTGACTCTGGTTTTAAAGTTGCAACTGCTTCATGTTTTAGAAACAGTTTCTTGTTGAATCCGGTGTTGAATTCGTGAAGATTCTGGAAGCTTTCTTCCATAAATGCGCAGCACAGAGAGCTAGATTTACGATCGTCACTTTCAGGAATATAATCAAACATAAATTGTATCCATTGTTGTCGAAGTGTAGCGTCCATGGGAAGCTCAAACACAGAAGATCTGACATCTGGATGAACACAACTCACTCGACGTGCTGCAGAAATATGGTCATGCCCTTTCCTGCATATTCTGGAGGGGAGGGGTTGATGCAAATGTGTGGGTTAGTGACGTACCATAACCTAGCTGTAGTCCCAGTCGAGTTGTTTTTGTAGGCAATTTTACTTTCTGATTTTTAAAAGATGATATCTCTGCTTACACTAAACGTTCAGTGCTGCAACTTTGCAGATACTGTTCATGCACCAACAGCAACATTACACACTATTTAAAATGAAAAAGTGAAATCGCAGTCAACCCCCCTTTAATCATCTTCTGCGGGGTGGTGTTTTATCCTCTTTGACATCATAGTTCCCAGTCGTTTGTTAAGCCTGGTGTCAATAAAAGCTTTTATTGGACTAACAAGGATGTTTTCAGTTCTGAAATTTACAGGATATTCTTATTATATGAAGACCTCTTTGATGTCAAAAGTTCAAGGAAAATTTTATTTCTCAGTTCATCACCCCTTTAAATCTCCCCAACTGGAAACTGCAGAGCAGTTTTGCGTCAAAATGCGGAACTTATGCGTGCATATAGACTATTTTGTCTGTAGACCTTAGAGAAAGGATTGTATTGAGGCACAGACCTGAGGAAGACCTGCATTGGAAGGTCCCAATGAGCACAGTGGCCTCCATCATCTGTAAAATGAAGAGGTTTGGAACCACCAGGACTCTTCCTAGAGCTGGCTGCCCGGCCAAACTGAGCATTCTGGGGAGAAGGACATTAGTCGGGGAGATGACCAAGAACCTGATGGTCACTCTGACAGAGCTCCATCATTTCTCTGTGAAGAGAGGAGAACCTTCCAGAAGAACAACCATGAGTGGCCAGACGGAAGCCACTCCCACATGATATTCTGCCTGGAGTTTGCCAAAAGGCTTCTGAAGGACTCTCAGACCATGAGAAACAAAATTCTATGGTCTGATGAAACCTAAATATGAAGTGTAGGCACCGCTTATCACCTGCCCAATACCATGCCTACAGTGAAGCATGATGGTGGCAGGATCATGCTGTGGGAATATTTTTCAGCTGCATGAACTGTGAGACTAAACCAGGATCGAGGGAAAGATGAATTCAGCAATGTTAATGAAAACCTGCTCTAGAATGCTCTGGACCTCAGTCTAGGGGACAGCAGAGAATGTCTAATATGGGGAGAACTCCCACTCACATTACAGTTTTTTAGTCGTTAACAAGCCAGCCAGTGGTCCAACCAGTTGTCACATTTAAAAAATCCTAAACACAATTAGCACAGCATCGGTCTTTTGTGGCCATACCATTCACACATTTCATGTCGTTTTCATACAATATGCTGTCAGTAAACACATTTCCACAATGCTTACATTTTCTTAACAGACAAGCTATACCTCTCAACAAAATTATGGATTGTTTTTGTAGTATTTACAAATACAAAAACAATATTCCAAACCTTTATGTCACAGTGTTGGGTTTGTGTTCCTCAGGTGTCCACTGAGATGTCTTCCTTCCCCACGGTGTCATTCACTTATGAACTACATTTCCCACGATCCTTGTCTTATCATTGCACACAGCTGTTCCTCATCACTGATCATTGCACTCAGCCATTTCCCCATTATCATTGACTATTCCCTGTGTATATAACCCAGTCTTGTTTAGTGTGTTTTACGGAGTCCTTGTATTTTGTGTCACACTGCTTCTTGTCAATGTTAAATTCTTAGTTCCTGCTTGTTTGTTTCTTGTTTTGGACTGCCTTGATTATTGACCCTTGCCTGGCTGTCAACGGATTTGGATTGCCCTTTATAAATAAACTAGGGCATGTGCACGAATATTCGAATTTTCGAATATTCAATATGTAATTATTATTCGAAAAATTAAATACTATTCGAATTTTGAATACGTTGCTTTGCTGGCTGTAAATGCAGTGAGTCCATGATAAATCCTAAAGAACTAACTCGCAGTTATAATTAAATGCACTGGATGGCGCTGTGGAGTGTGTTAACAAGTTGTCTGTATTTGATCACATAATGAGAATCATCACCATGAGAAATCACATGAAATCCAAACAGTCGAGTGAGGAAGACTGTTCATCACTGCATCACAACTGCAGGTAAGCACAGCTGGACCCGGTGATCAAAGATGTTAACTTATCTAATAGCAAAATGATTTTGAGACGCACTTATTTTAAGTTTCGTTAGGGGAGACCAGTTTAAGAACAGAAAATGCAAAGTGCTGTTAGAAACACGTCAAATGTCTCTGAAACGTGACAGCGCGCGTCTTTTCTCACTCAAAAGTGCTGGCGGCGCCCCTGCATGTAACGTTAGATATTATTGTTTTTCTCAACATAAACGTGAACCAATATAAACACGATAATCAGTCATTTGCTGACTCAAATTGTGTATATCTGTACAATATCTGACGCAATCTGCTTTATTAGGGTTTTTTCAGCTCACGCTGCTTGAGCATGCTTTTAATAATGGTTTTTTATATATATATTTTGTTTACTCATAGGCCTACTGTTTAATGTTTTCAACTAAAAGAAAACTTTAATTACTATTGTAAGCTTGTTGTGTATTGCCTAATTGTAAGCTTGTCCAGAAATGGTGACAAACATAACATAAAAAAAAAATAAATTACAAATAACATGTTTTTCGTTAAACATAATTTAAATAAACGAATATTCGAATATTTGATTTTTATGAGCCCAAATATTCGAATGCAATATTTTAGAAAAATGCCCATCCCTAAAATAAACATCTGCTTTTGGATTTACCTCTGTTTCCCGTGTGTGGATCGTGAAAGAAGGACTCCATCAAACCATAAATCCAGTGGTATGTTTGCAAACTTCTCTCCCCAGCCACTGAGTGGGAGAAGGGAGTTTAAAGGGACCCGGCTGGTCAGAGTTTCATGGGACCCGTGGAGGCCACAGTTGAGGAGGTCGTCGGGAGATGATCCCTGCTCCGGTGGTCTGGAGAAGGAGACATGTCCCGTCTGCCCAGCGAGAGACTGTCCACGTCCCGTCTGCCCAGCGAGAGAGACTGCTCACGTCCCGTCTGCCCAGCGAGAGACTGTCCACGTCCCGTCTGCCCAGCGCAAGGCTGTGTCCACGTCCCGTCTGCCCAGCGCGAGACTGTCCACATCCCGTCTGCCCAGTGAGAGACTGTCCACGTCCCGTCTGCCTAGCGCGAGACTGTCCATCGTCCCGTCTGCCCACCGCGAGACTGTCCACGTCCCGTCTGCCCAGCGAGAGACTGTCCACGCCCCGTCTGCTCAGCGAGAGATTGTTCACGTCCCGTCTGACCAGTCCGAGACTGTTAACGTTCCATTAATGTTCCTTGGATGCTTGGATATTGGATATGCCGGTGTTTCGGAGCTGGAGCCAGTGCCTGTTCCAGAGGCAGAGCCAATGCCTATTCCAGAGGCAGAGCCAATGCCTATTCCAGAGGCAGAGCCAATGCCTGTTCCAGAGCTGGAGCCCATGTCGGTTCCAGACCCTGTGTGTTTGTGTGTGTGTGTTTGTGTCTGTCCTTGTGACTGTTTTTGTTCTAGTGTCTAGAGCCAGTGCCTGTTCCGGAGGCAGAGCCAGTGCCTGTTCCAGAGCCGTAGCCAGTGCCTGTTCCTGAGCCGGAGGCAGAGCCAGTGCCTGTTCCAGAGCTGGAGCTCATGTCGGTTCCAGACCCAATGTCTGTGTTTGTGACTGTTTCTGTCCTTGTGTCTGTTCCTGAGCCGGTGTCTGTTCCTGAGCCGGTGTCTGTCCCTGAGCTGGTGTCTGGTCCTGAGAGGGCTTCCTACCGCCCTCGGCCACCCGAAGGTTCTGCTCCGCCCTGGCCACCAGAGGGGTCTTCACCGCCCTGGCCACCCGAGGGGTCTTCACCGCCCTGGCCACCTGAAAGATCTGCTCCACCCTGGCCGCCCGAGGGCCTCTTCGCCGCCCTGGCCCCCTTGGCACCCCCTTGGCCCCGCCTTGACCCCCCTTGGCAGCCCGAGGGGTCTTCTCCGCCCTGGCCACCCGAAAGGTCTGCTCTGCCTGGCTGCCCGAGGGCTCTTCCCTCGCCGCCCGATGGACTGTGTTTCGCCCTGGCCGCCCGATGGACTATGTGTTTCGACCTGGCCGCCCGATGGACTATGTGTTTCGACCTGGCCGCCCGATGGACTATGTGTTTCAACCTGGCCGCCCGGATGGACTATGTGTTTCGCCCGGGCCGCCCGATGGACTATGTGTTTCGCCCGGGCCGTCCAGGACTAAGCCATCCCGTCCCACCACCGGTCAGTCCCTCCCGCCCTGATGTTTCCTTCCTGTCCTGCTCTGGTCTGATGGAGCATCTGGGATCCGTCTCCGTAGGGAGGGGGTTATGTCACAGTGTTGGGTTTGTGTTCCTCAGGTGTCCACTAGATGTCCTCCTTCCCCACGGTGTCATTCACTTATGAACTACATTTCCCACGATCCTTGTCTTATCATTGCACGCAGCTGTTCCTCATCACTGATCATTGCACTCAACCATTTCCCCATTATCATTGACTATTCCCTGTGTATATAACCCAGTCTTGTTTAGTGTGTTTTACGGAGTCCTTGTATTTTGTGTCACACCGCTTCTTGTCTGTTAAATTCTTAGTTCCTGCTTGTTTGTTTTCTTGTTTTGGACTGCCTTGATTATTGACCCTTGCCTGGCTGTCAACGGATTTGGATTGCCCTTTATAAATAAACATCAGCTTTCGGATTTACCTCTGTTTCCCGTGTGTGGATCGTGACACCTAAAAACCTCTACCTCTGCAATGATATCAGTTCAAAAACAATATACAGTATCACAGCTGATTATAAACAAGCAATTGAATAATTGACACAGCTTATTTATGTTGGGTAAATTGGGCCAACTGATTCCAGTCTGGCTTAGATTCAGGTGCCAGGGGTTATTGTTTTTCTATTACATTGACACTTATACAGTAAAAGGAGAACTTTGAGGAGTGATGTTTTTGGAAACAGAAAAAGACAAACACTGTAATGTCTGGACAAGGAAGTGTAAGAGCAAGGTGCCCAGGGAGAAGATCAGGAGCAGTGAGAGATGCGGTGAGAAGTGCAGGAGTGAGGAGATGCAGTGAGATGTGAAAAAAAAATGATTTGCTTTTTACTAGAATGCTTTTGAATGTGAACATTACTCTATGTGTGGACATACAGTTCCCAGACCAAGAAATTTAGTGTAAAAACGGTGGATTGCATGTTTTGCATGCCTGTAAAACTGAAACGTCTAAGTCTATGCAGCTTTTGTAATGTCAACAATAGCCAGTATTTTGAAACCTTTTGTACTTTGACTGCATGTACCTTGTGAAGTGAAAACAAGTGTTATTCTTTGACAGAATAATTTCATTTTGAGTCAGATTACCAGTGTTTTGTTAAAGTTAGTGTTTGCAGAGAAAGATGTGTTCTATTTTGAAATGAAGAGTTTAACGAAATGTGTTTTTAAAAAATGATCCATTTGGCCAATTATGTTTTGTAGGTGTAAGTCTCTGTTAAAAGTTTAGAAAAAGTATCAGAAGTTATGTGCAAACGTTTTTTTAGCGATTCAAAAACACTGTGAACTTCTGGGTTCTGAACTGGTTGCAGTTCCACGACTGCAATTTTAACGGTTTAATCAGGATAATGGTTAACAATTGACTGACTCGTTAACCGTTGAAAATTGCAGTTACCAGAGTGAAAACTTTTTGCTTCGGTTAAGTGGCGTCAATACATATTTGCACAAAACTTTTGTGATTATTTTTTATTTATTTTGTTTTGTTCTAAATATCGATAAAAAAGTATTGCGAAATGACGTCATTTCACAGTAACGATGTTATGCGACTAAAACGTCTTTTTTTCTCTGCGCGATAAGTCATTCCAAAAATAATTGAAACGGACGTTGGTAGGTAGGCTATATCACAGCCACCGCACTAGACATTATTATATTATGGAAGGAGACGTGGTGTGTTATCCAAGCATTAATGGCAGGGAAAGACAGAGTTCCTGGGTGTTTCTCCCTCATTTCTGCTCCGAGTTCTTGATTGTGGCATGTCTTTAAGGTTTTGTCTACTAGGCTATTCCTTGTTTTCTTTTATGAATTCAAAAAAGAACTCTGCCTCATATTATGTCCAAACAGTAAGTGTACTTTTGTGTTCATTCGTTTACCCTTATTTAATCCGTAGGCCTAATTGCAAAACGAAAAATGAACGGTTAAAGTGTAAACTTAAAGTGTAATTTGACACTATTTCCACCTAATGCAAAACCGGCTTCTGACGGCAGCACCGGATGTAACTGGGCGTGCTGAGACAAACCCGGAAAGCGATTGTGCATAGAGGCTATTGCTTATTAATAAACTATTGTTTCCTAAATCAGTTTCGGCTAACAACATATCTCCATCTCCGGATGCACCTTTAAGAGAGAAAATATTGTAATGGTTGTTTATACAAGTTCTGCCTAAGAACACCCCAAATGTAGTACCCCCAACCCCCACCTTTTTTTCCACAAAATCTTGCAGAATGCAGAGACAGCTGTAAGTGAGCCATTCTTAGCTTGATTTCTCAAAAAGAAATGTGTAAAAACTTTGGCTTTGTGTCAATCAGCCAATGACAGACATATTGGCGTTCTGCAAACCTGGCTGAAAGCACACTGAAATGTCACACTTCGCCCTAACTGTGGTAAAATCAAATCTTTCTCACTCCATAAGTTGCTTCTTGGTAGAAGATTATTGCAGAGGTTCCTGATCTGATTTTTTAAAAGCTTGCCACTGACATTCACTGTTTAAGAGGACATTGGTGACCTCTTCTGTTCTTTTATAGTGCCTCATGTCATGCGTCTAATCCACACACTCCTCTGGTTTAGTTTAGCCATCCAAGGACATTCCTCAATAGTTTGTCTGTCCAGGTTTGAATTACACTGATCTATTTTTCCTCTATCTCGCCCTCGTGCAAGCACCATATCACGTGTAATTACCGCCATATCAGTGCACCAATTGAGACTGCCGCCCCAATTGGATTACAACATTCCTTCCTCCTCAGAGTGCTCATTTGACCAGAGGTGGACTTATCCGAATAAATGCCCAAAGTAGACCAGATAGGACCAGTATCTCCTGTTGGAAATTCAGAAATGTTACTTGGTACTGAACCTATCCTGATCTCTGAGCTGGTGTGAGTGAGTGTGGAACTAATTAGTATATTCATAGAATCCCTATAAATGAGGCAAGCTGTAGAGTTACATTCAAGCTGTTTTAAGGCCTGAACAAATTTTTAAAGGAAATAAAGGGACAATATTATTGACTACAGGGGGACTTTAAAACGTCTGTTTAAATACTGTATAAAGTGTAATGAAATAAATGTCACATAGAAAGATACACACTTATTATTGATCTGCCTGCATTTTTTTTTGGATTGGGACAGTGTATGTTAATGAACAAACATGGAATACATGCCAGATTGAGTGTCACGGGGATTACAAAAAGTGGAGAGGAGGACTCAAGTGCAAAAAGTGAAATATTTATTAACAGCTGAAAACCAAAACACAAAGCAAAAACCCATGAGGGGGAAAAACATAATAAATGAAACATAAAACTGAACTAACTAGAAACACGAAAACTGGATGAGAACAAGGCAAGGGAATACAGGCAACAATAGACAAAGATCTAGACAAAGACAGCAAACAAGAGGAGGCTTCAAATAGGGAACAAATCAAGAGGGTACAGGTGGAAGAACTCGAAACACTGTAATCAGGTAAGGAGGGGGTAGAGAGATCGAACAATAACAAGAGCACATGGCTCAACATAACTAAAGACCCATGTGCTGAGCAAGACAGGACGGACATGTGATGATAACCCCCTCCCTACGCTAGCAGCCCAGGGTGGGACGGGAGGGACAGACCAGGGTGGGACGGGGGACAGAAGCGCTTGAGTCCTGAGAGTCCAAGGCGAGACACCAGAGTCCATCGGGCGGCGGGGCGAAGCACAGAGTCCATCGGGCGGCCGGGGCGAAGCACAGAGTCCATCGGGCGGCCAGGGCGGAGCAGACCCCTCGGGTGGCCAGGGCGGTGAAGACCCCTCGGGTGGCCAGGGCGGTGAAGAACTAGTGCTTGGGCGGTTTGACCAAAAATTGATATCACGGTTTTTTTCAAAATCATAATGTTTTTCGGTTTTTTCGGTTTGGTTCGTTTTTTTTTTTTTTTTATGCATAGTCAGGTGTTCAATGCATTTTCTACTGGCTTAGAGAGGAACCACTGCATAGCAAATCTGACTTAGAGGATGGCCCATTTTGTGGTCGTAGATGTCATTGGTAAATATTGTAGAATAATTCCACACTAGTAATACAGGTTTGCATGGCCTCAGAAAATTATGCTGTTTACATAAATAAGAGCCATTCATGAGTCTCTAATGAAGTGAGGAATCAAAATGACAAAAGACAACTGCAGTCAAAATACAGAACTTTTATTTTAAACAACACAATTAGAACAACTTGGAATACTTTTGCTAGTTCAAGTACAAATCCAGGAACATTACGTGCATTCAAGTAAATATAAAGGAAATCTTGTCTTGCATTGCTTTTGGAGGTCTATTAAAGAAATTAAAACAAAATTATGCATCTTGCATTAGTTATTCCTTCAAAAGTATTGCTTTTGGAACCAGAACAAACATAAAATAAATATAAAGTGCTAACTTACTTGGCACACAGGATTATCCTGTATAATGGAAACAATTATTAGTCTTTACTTTTTCTTTAGCTTTCCCCGTGTTGCATGCTGATGTGGAGGGCGCTAAATCCGCGACTGAATCCGCGACTGATTTAATACATTCTGATATTCCAAGACATGTGTGCGGCTAAGGCGTGGAGCAATTTGCTTGTGTTGCCGGGTCATTCTCCCCAGCTGAGAATTTTAGCCCGACAGCACTTACATAAAATGGTTGTTTGGTCGAACGGCGGATTTTTGGAAAACAAAAAACCTTCAAACAACAGACCCTGGCTCCTCTTCTGGCACAGTAGTCTCTTCGGTGTCAGCCCACGTGTCATGTTGCTGTATGAATCTTCCAGCATCGATCAACCATGTAACGTAGCAGAGCTGCTGCTGTCCGTTTACCCTCGCCGGTGCTTAGTAGTAGCTAACGGGGTAAGGGCTGTCCGTCTGAAACAAGTGTCGTCACTTGATGGTCGCGCATCAGTACGGCTTCGTTCGAACGTTCGTGTACCTTAAATAGATCTCGTATGGCGGTTTATTCAAAATGAAATTCGTGCACGTAGGAAACACAAACCGGTTTTTGGTACGAATCCTGTCAGCCCTTGCACCAATGACCCTGCAACGCCTCGGGTGGCAAGGGCGGTGAAGACCCCGCCGGGTGGCCAGGGCGGGGAGGGACCCGGTCGGGTGGCCAGGGCGGCGGAAGACCCTCGGGTGGCGAGGGCGGTGAAGACCCCTCGGTCGGCCAGAGCGCGCAGATCCTTGAGGATGGAGCAGTATCCCTCGAGGCCAGACACTCTGCTCCGGAAACAGACACCAGCTCAGGAACAGACACCGGCTCGGGTAGAGCAGACACCGGCTCGGGAACAGACACCGGCTCTCTGGAACAGACATTAAACAAAAACAGTTACAAAGACAGAAACAAACACAGACACACACCCACTGGGTCCGGAGCCGACACTGAGCTCCAGCTCTGGAGCAGGCACTGGCTCTGCCTCCGGCTCGGGAACACGTGGCTCTGCCTCCGCTCGGGAACAGGCGCTGGCTCTGCCTCCGGCTCGGGAACAGGCGCTGGCTCTGCCTCCGGCTCGGGAACAGGCGCTGGCTCTGCCTCCGGCTCGGGAACAGGCGCTGGCTCTGCCTCCGGCTTAGGAACTGACACTAAAACAGACACAGTCACCAGAACAGACACAAACACAGACAAAACCGCTGGGTCCTGAACCAACATGAGCTCCAAGCTCAGGACAGGCACCGGCTCAGGACAGGCACCGGCTCAGGGACAGGCACCGGCTCAGGGACAGGCTCTCTCCGATGTCTTAATCAGAACGCTCCAGATAGTCCCAGCTCAGGGATACAGACGGGACCTGATCTAGTGCTTTCGTCGGCCCAGAGACCAGGACGTCGGGGGAGTCTTCTCGCTGGGCAGATGGGACGTGAACACTCCTTCGCTGGGCAAACAGAACGTGAACAGTCTCTTGCTGGGCAGACGGGACGTGAACAGTCTCCGCTGGGCGAACGGGACGTGAACAGTCTCTCGCTGGGCAACGGCAACGTGAACAGGCTCTCGCTGGGCAAACAGGGCGTGAACAGTCTCTTTGCTGGGCCAACGGGACAGTGAACATCTCGCTGGGCAGACAGGCATTTCCTCCCTCCTTCAACCGTCTGTGACGGCATAAGTAGGTCCCGAGCTGTCCCTGTATACTGATGAAATTTGGGTTGCCCCAAAGGTGGCGACGAATAGTCTTGGGCAATCCAGATAATCGTCGTCAGATAAATTATCGCCCAGTTGAACTCCTCGTCCTCCATTTTGCTGAGCTCCTCAGTGGTCGGATCTTTCCGTCATCGGGGGATTACAAAAGTGGAGACAAGGACTCAAGTGCAAAAAGTGAAATATTTATTAACAGCTGAAAACCAAAACACAAAGCAAAAACCCATGAGGGGGAAAACATATTAAATGAAACATAAAACTTAACTAACTAGAAAACACGAAAACTGGATGAGAACAAGGCAAGGAGATACGGGCAACAATAGACAAAGATCTGACAAAGACAGACAAACAAGAGGAAGCTTAGGGGGCTTTTACACTGGGCTCGTTTGCTGCGGTGCGAGCCAGAGCGCGTTTGTTCCCGGCGCCCCCGCAGCGTTTGGTCTGGTTTCACACGCAACTTGATTCTCATCGAACCCTGGTGCGTTGCGTGCATCTTTACGTCATCGCAAACGTGCGCGGCGGCATGATAGAAAGCAGAACGTGTGTAAATATTGTGTTTTTTTTTAATTAATTTGCTGCTATTATGAGCAGTTGAGTGAACAATACAGGTTTACTGTGTGTGTGTCACATAAGATGGACTTCTGCTGCTTGCAAACGGACTCTTTTGAGGAGACAGTGGATTTCCAAATGTGTTGCTCTGATTCCACGCGCAATGCACGAATACACTGCAGGCTCACTCTCGCTTGTATCCGAGGTAAATCATCAACACTATCATCCCTTACAAGTGTTTTATTTAACTCAATACATCACAATAAGCTAAAACGCATGCGCAGGATACTTTTCTTCCTGAACAAGTGCGCGCCCGAATCCGTGTTGCTTTCACATTCACGCGAACCGTGGCACGGTTCGGGAGCAACCGAACTCAGACCACCTCTTCCAGGCAGTCTCGGGTTCGGTACCCCAGTGCGCACCCGGGTCCCATGACAGCGTTCACATTAACGATTTTTCTCGCGAACCGTGCCCCGTTCCGAACCAAACTGCCAGTGTGAAAACGGGCCCTCAATAGGGGAACAAATCAAGAGGGAACAGGTGGAATATCACTCAAACACTAATCAGGATCTAAGGAGGGAGGAGTGATTTAGACAATAACAGAGCACATGGCTCAACATAACAAAAGATGTGCCAACAGAGCAGAGGAGACATGTGACATGTAGCTACATGCTCATTTCCATCTATAGTCCCAGTCGTTTTACACCATTATATGAAGATTGAATTGAGCTGGCTGACTGACATCACTGTTTTCTTAGGAGTGGCTCTATACAGTAGATAAATAGTACTAAATTAACAACTTTCTACAACAAAAATGAGCAATAATTGATAACTGAACTTACTTAATTAAGATTGACTACACTATGTGTATGTTCGAGATCTGCTGTACTCAGTGGAATCAAACTTTGTTGCATTATTTTCTTGTTATCATGAAAACCTGCTTTCAAACCATCTGTATTGTAAAAAGCACTATATAAATAAAGTTGACTTGACTTGACTTGAAATTGCAATCCACTCAACAAAATAGGAGAAATATTGGAGTTTAATTGTAGCAAACGCAACATTTAATAATATACATAAAATGTATTTAAGGGGGCCGGAATGGCTAATTTAGCTCGAAGGGAATGATCGATTGATTTGGAACTAAATCTGAATCAGTCACTATTGAACCAAGCAAATGACTCGTTTAGAGTTCAGTTGCTCGGTCCGTAATCTATAACCTTTGCAAGGATATAAAAACCCAGTCTATAGTGAAACACTGAATGTCTTAGATAGCAAGGTAACTTTAGATCGATTCAGTACAAGACATTAAATATGCAAGCACAACACAAGGCAATTATCTTTTCAGATATATGGAAGACTTTATTAGCTATTCTAAACACATAATCTGAAGTCTAAACACACTCACACACACACATTCATACAGTCGCGAACAGAGGAAGAGGATGAGAAAGGAATGAGTTTTCAGAGATGCACTTTGTAAGACAACATGACCTGAAAGGACCATCAAGCATTAATTAACCCTTCGTTTCTTAAAGAGGTTATTAATTTACATTAAAACACCAGTTCAGTTAGAGCCTGGATTACTTGCTTGTCTCCGTGTTGCTTTGGGAAATTCCCTTTTGTAGTGTTGCATCAGTTTGTAAAATATGTACTTGAACCAAGTATATC
>JAQIUQ010007098.1:0-77673 GCA_030378365.1 Hybognathus amarus
GGCCTACTGTTTAATGTTTTCAACTAAAAGAAAACTTAAATTACTATCTAAAGCTTGTTGTGTATTGCCTAAATTGGCTTGTCCAGAAATGGTGACAAAAAATTAAAAAAACCCAAAAAACCTTAAATAATGTATTTTTCGTTAAACAGAATTTAATAAATCAATATTTTTAATATTCGATTTTTATGAGCCGATATTTTAATGCATATTTTTGAAAAGTTGCCCTATTCCTAATATATATATATATATATATATATATATATATATATATATATATATATATATATTATACTGTCAGTTAAACGTTATTAACGGCGTTAACGCAAACCCCATTTTAACGGCGTTAATTTTTTTATCGCGAATTACGGTTTTTTGTCCTAGCAAACTTTGTAGTTTTTTCACATACTTTTGCAACAGGACGCTGGCATGCGTCCTGATCCATTTCAGCGTCTCTGCTCTCGTCATCCACTCAAAGCTCGGCTCGCAAGCCCAAACGAGTGTGCGTCGGCGGGCCTGTCTGTTTTGTTTCCGGTTTAGCTAGATCCGCTTGCGCTTTGGTCGAAGAAGCAATCAAAACGTCCTCCGCGCGGGCGCAAGCCATTGAAATGAATGGGTTTCAGAGCGCAGCGTCGAGGACCGTTTCTGTGCCGCACACACTCGTTTCAGCTTGCGAGCCGGCCAAATAGTAACGTTATGTTTTGAGTGGATGACGAGCGCGAGACGCCGAAATGGATGCCAATGAGATTCTGAATGTAAAGTTTACTTTTAAAAAGTTGCCAAATTGTCCCATTGACAAGACCAAAGCGATCTGTATGTTTTGTCATTATGAACTGAGCTATCATCATCGCAGCACGTCCAGCCTGAAACACCACTTGATGATGGCCAAGCAAACACACACACACACACAAACACAGATGATGCAAATTCTCCACCCCTCGTCAATATCAGGACCTCGTCAGTATTTCTTTCACCCTTTTATTGATGGACAGTGTTGCATTGTGTGAGAGATTATTTAGGCTATATATGTTAGAGTGAAATTGAACACTATTCCAATGTTATTTTCAATAATAATAATTAAAAAAAAACATTTGCACTAAACAAGCCAATCCACTTTTCCATGTTGATAAGAGCATTAAAATGAGAAAAATGTAACAAAAAGAAATCAAAAGACATTAAGAATAGATAAAAATGTGTGATTAATTGCGAGTTAACTATGACATTAATGCGATTAATCGTGATTAAATATTTTAATCGTTTGTCAGCACTAATATATATATATATATATACACACACTCCCCCGTCAAAAGTTTAGGTCGGTAAGCTTTTTTTATGTTTTTAAAGAGAAGTTCTCTCTGCTCACCAAGGCTGCAATTGTGTATATTTCGATAAAAATGCACAAAAAAACACAGTAATATTGTGAAATGACAATTTAAAATATAGACTTTATGTTAATATATATTAAAATGTAATTTATTCCTCTGAAAACAAGCTGAATTTTCAGCATCATTACTCCAGTCTTCAGTGTCACATGATCCTTCACAAATCACTCTAATATGATGATTTTATGCTCCAAAAACATGTATGATTATTATCCATGTTGAAAACAGTTTTTTACATTTTTATTTCAGGATTCTTTGATGAATAGAAAGTTCAAAAGAACAGCTTTTATCTGAAATGGAAAGCTGTTGTTACATTAAACACTACCCTTTAAAAAGTTTGGGGTCGATGAGAATTTGTATTTTATTTTTGGGGGAAATAAATAAGAAATCAATACTTCTATTCATCAAGGATGAGTTACATTGATCAGAAGTTACAGTAAAGACATTTATAATGTTAGAAAACGATTCTAATTAAATAAATGCTGTTCTTTTGAACTTTCTATTCATCAAAGAATCCTGAAATAAAAATGTAAAAAACTGTTTTCAACATGGATAATCATCATACATGTTTTTGGAGCATAAAATCATCATATTAGAGTGATTTGTGAAGTATTATGTGACACTGAAGACTGGAGTAATGATGCTAAAAGTTTAGCTTTTTTTCAGAGGAATAAATTACATTTTAATATATATTAACATAAAAAAAATCATTTTAAATTGTCATAAATATTTCACAATATTACTGTGTTGTGTATTTTTTATCAAAAATTGCAGCCTTGGTGAGCAGAAGAGACTTCTTTTAAAAACATAAAAAATCTTACCGACCCTGGAAACTTTTGACTGGGTTGTGTGTGTGTGTGTATGTGTATGTATGTTTTTCCTTGGCTCAGAAACAAGGTGGGGGTGGATGCATTTTAATAATAAGGTAATTAAATTTATATTTTTCATAGACCATCTTACGCCGGGTTCACACTCGACGCTGAAGCGACCCGGAAGCGGCGCGGAATGGTGGCCGCCTATTCGGCGCCCATGTTAACCTATGGTGTCGTTCACACCAGACGCGGAGCGCCGCGGCGAGGCACAGCCGGCCCGCGCCGTGAAGCGCCAGTTTCGGCGTCTAGTCTATTTTTTCGCGAGCCGCGAGTGATACGCGTCAATTCCGGAAGGAAGTTACACCAAGACACACTCGACCATCCGGTCAACTGTCAAAATAAAAGCAATTTTCAAATTAAAATACCGCGCGTGACAAATGCAAAAAAAGGGAAATCACGACACAGCGTGTCACAGCGTATTTATAATATGAGATTATTTACTTACCCATGATGTAAAAGAATAGCTCTGAATAAACAAAAACAGAGCAGAAGCGCTTGTCGACATCGCGCGAAGCATACGCGTCTGGTGTGAACAAGCAGGCGCCAGATCGCGTGTGAATTTCCGTTCCGCACCGCTTCCGGGTCGCTTCAGCGTCCGGTGTGAACACGGCGTTATACTGCGTTTTCCACAAAATTACCAAGTTTTGTAAATTTTAAACATTAATCTGGTGGACTTGGAGTCACCCAAATCCACTGTTAAAAATAAATAATCCACCCACCTGAATCTATGATGTTTTTGATTTAGATCTCTGCATCTGATCCTCACATTATAATTATTCATATTCTCAGTGTTAAGCATGATGATATGGTAACATAGCCTGAAAACCGGAAGCATTGAGAACTTTGTAAGTGAACTGTCTATCTAGCGTATCTTCTTATTAAACGTCAGTGCTGGGCGGTAAACCGGTTCAAACCGGAAAACCGGTTTATATTTTCGATCACGAATTTTGATTTTGAATAAACCGCCATACCGGTGTATTTAATTACACAACGTTCGGAACGACCGTTACGCTGCGCAACCATAGAGTGCGCGACACTGTTTCAGACGGACCCTTTACCCCGTTGCACTACTAAGCACCGACGAGGGTAAACAAACAGCAGCGCTCTGTTACGTTACATGGACGATGGATGCTGAAGAATTAGTACAACATGACAGTGATGACACCGAAGAAGAACTTGTGCCAAAAGAGGAGCCGGGTCTGTTGTTTGGAGGTTTTTTGTTTTCCAAAAATCCGACGTCGACCAAACAACCATTTTATGTAAGTGCTGTCGGGCTAAAATTCTCCGCTGGGGAGAATGACCCCGGCAACACAAGCAATTTGCTCCAGCGCCTTAGCCGCAAACATGTCTTGGAATATCAAGAATGTATTAAATCAGCCGCGATTTCACGCCCTCCACATCCGCATGTAACACAGGGAAAGCTAAAGAAAAGTCGAGCCAAATATTGTTTCCATTATACAGGATAATCATGTGTGCCAAGTAAGTTCAGCACTTTATATTTATTTTATGTTTGTTCTGGTTTTCGAAGCAATACTTTTGAAGGAATAACTAATGCAAGTTGCATAATTTTGTTTTAATTTCTTTAATAGACCTCAAAAGCAATGCAAGACAAGATTTCCTTTTATATTTACTTGAATGCACGTAATGTTCCTGGATTTGTACTTGAACTAGCAAAAGTATTCCAAGTTGTTCTAATTGTGTTGTTTAAAATAAAAGTTCTGTATTTTGACTGCAGTTGTCTTTGCATTTTGATTCCTCACTTCATTAGAATCATGAATGGCTCTTATTTGTAAACAGCATAATTTTCTGGGGCCATGCAAACCTGTATTACTAGTGTGGAATTATTCTACAATATTCACTAATGACAGTAAAATAGACCATCCTAAGTCAATTTACTGCAGTAATTCCTCTCTTAACCAGTAGAAAATGCATTGAACACCTGACTATGCATAAAAAATAAATAAAAAAAACCGAACCGAAAAAACGAAAAACCGTTATGATTTTGAAAAAAACCGTGATATCAATTTTTGGTCAAACCGCCCAGCACTAATTAAACGGTCTGTACACTTACAAAGTTCTCAATGCTTAGTTTTTGCATGTATGGACCCTCATTATGTTACTGTGTTAATGTGGGGCTATTTTGAGCCTTGTTTGTGGTATAAACTACTGTAGCGGTTTCTTTTTACCTGGTAAATGCCCCCAGTACTAGCATTATACGCTAAACAGTTATTAGAGATAAAACTGAGAACGGTTGACTAGGTACCAATGTGTTATTAAAGGTTCATTTTGCGCCGGACTTCTCCTTTAAGTTCAGGCTATTGCTGTCTGATTCTGTGGCTTGGGCTGCACAATATACCTAAATATCACAAATGTATAAATCGTAATATGCATTTCGGAAACGGCTTGCAATAATGGGTCATGAACTAAAGATGGAGGAAATCACTCACTGCCCTCGGCTGAATATCTTTTGTAGCTTTAATAACAATCAGTATACACATATTTAATACATACAGTTAACTAAGCAGTGTTTTATTTTTACATTTGATTTTTCAGTTTCTGTCGTTAAATAAACCCATTGAAGGCCTTCCTGAACCCTGTGGTTTACACTGATGTTAAAATAGAGGGAATGCATTCACGTGACTTTCCTGCCGGAACAACCCCCTCTCAGCCTGACCGAGTGGCAAAAGATCTGTCTGCAATGACTGGATTTAATAGGGGAAACTGCGAAAATGAGACTAAAACGAACAATTTTATCAATTTAAATTAAATGTTGGACTCAATATAGTGTTCCTTACAACTTACTAAAGATCGTGATCCATGGATATTATTGACAATCGTGTTGCCTGACATTTATGTTTGCCTGATTTCGACACTGGGGAAATAAAAGCAATATAGACCTAAACATAAAGCAAATTTGTAGGGCTGTATTAATGTAAATCTTGAGTCGACTAATGCTTGTCCTGCTGCGTACGATTAGTCGACTAAAAAAAAAAAAAAACGGATGTTTTGATTGAACATTTTTTAAACAATTGTCATAGAGCATTTATAAAACAACAACGAAAAAACATCGAAAATAAATAAAACTATAATAATAATACAATTCTTTGAAAATTAAGTGATTTGTTTAACTGCAAGTGAGGAGCTCTGTCCTTGGTCTATAGTGACGGTCACAATCGCGCACCTGATCACACCACACGCTACAAAATAATATAACTGCTATCTGCCACATAATGAAAAATCCTAACAAAAGCTCTCGTTTATACAGGCTGTATTCTTCTTTACTTACAAAGCTATGGGTTAACTTTTGTCCAGCCGATCTGTTAGGCGTCTTAAAACAACAGACAAAATAGCCTAAAAAACTATCTGAAATCTAGGCTGTGTTGTAAGATAGCATATAAGTTTAATTTCGTTTTGTTACATTATTTAGGCTACTTTCAAATGAGTCAAGTGTACAGATAAAAACCTATTAAGAAAACAATCTATTGAGTCAGTATGATAAAGCCGTTAAAAGAGCTGCTCACGTCTTTTGCGCGCTTAAGTTTGATTTCAAATAGGCACGCGATGTGCGCGCTCATAATGGAGCAACGCGGCTCGCCACCGTCGCCTACCTCCACAAACATGTAGCCAGACAAAAGATTTAGATTTCTTGGACATTCTGTCGACTGAAGTAGCGTGAACTGAATGAATACAGCAAAACCACCTACCAGTACATCCTTTACTGAGCGCGAGCAGCAGCGCAGCCAGTAGGTGCGGTTCCCGAGTGTGTTATGTGTGTGCGCTAAACTGTGGCGCAGTTACAAGAAATAGCCTAAAAGCATTTAAAGTTGGGGATAAAACATAGGCTAATTATATTTAGAATACAGTAATAAATAACTGCTTTATAAAGGAATAAATATCAGGGAGTAAATCATTGAAAATGTATTTCTATTGGCAAAAAAAAAAAAAATGCGACTGGTCGAACCAATAAGAATTTCAGTCGACCAAGACGGCATTCGACTGATTAGTCGACTAAACGACTAAAGTTGACAGCCCTACAAATTTGCCTGTGAATGTTTTATATAAATACAATATAGGTTTAAATCTGGGTGATTACTTATATCAGTGTTATATATAGCCTATATATCATCTATATCGTCCAGCCCTAAAACTTTATAGTTTTTTTTTGGAATGATGCATATTTAATTGAGTTGTTAATATATATATAACAATACAAAATATATGGGTATGGTTTTACAGCTAAATTCAGCATAGTGACACAAAATGAAAACTGCCTTTTGCTGACTGGAGTCCAGTTGTTTCTGTGAATTTGCTGCGATCCATTTGCTTCTCTTTCTATCACAGTCTGTAAAAATATACATCCAATTTTTTTTGTCAAATCTAGTTGTAAAGTCAGATCGCAAAGCTCTTTCCCACTTTATATGTGTTGTGTTTGTTTTTCGCGGCATTCACGCTGAACACATATACAGCCGCTCAGTCTTTTTGCCACTCACTGTGAGGAACTGAAGCACTCCGGCCGGAGGTGACGTCACGCGCATTCCCTCTATAACACTTGTGCGACAGTAAAACACTGTTCACTTTCAGAAGCTGTAGGGAACAACGTGAAACACGTGTACAATTTTAAATATATTTTAAAGATAAACGTCGCATGCTTTAAGCATTATCGCATTATTTAAAGAATTATTGCATATCGCAATATCGTGCAGCCCTAACAAATCCCAATCTGTGTCAGATGCTAGTAAACGATCTGATGTTCTGTGTCCGTCTCCAGTGAAAGGAACTCTTAATGCTTCACCATACCAAGACATTTTGGACAATTTCACAATCCCAACTTTGTGGGAACGGTTCAGGGTCGGCCCCTTTCTGTTCCCACCCGTGAGGTCCATACGTGTTTGGATGAGTCAGGTGTGGAAGTGCTCGCCTTCCCGCACAGAGCCCAGCTCCTCAACCCCATCTGACACATTTAGGATGACCTGGAACTGAGATTGTGAGCCAGGGTTTCTCTTCCGTCATCACCGCCTGACGACACAAACGCTCTACTGGTTGAATGTGTTCCCACACAAACTCCACAATCTTGTGGAAAGCCTTCCCAGAAGAGCGAGAGCTGTTACAGCTGCTATACTCCATGCAATTATGTGTATTTAACACATGATGTCATCACAGTCCCAGTCCCAGTGCTGTTGTGTTGTCCAGTGTTAAGTCACTGGGAGATGGGCTGTCCACTGGCTGGAAGCTAGCAGTGTCTCATTGCACTGGGAATATGATCTCACATCTGGTCTCTTCTGAAAGCAGCAGCCCCAGTCCAGGCCAGTGCAGCTGTTTAAACAATGTGATTAAAGGGATAGTTCACTTTAAATAAATTTTTGGTATGTTTTATCTTACCTCAAGGACATCCAAGATGTAGGTGTCTTTGTTTCCGCAGTATTTTCAATTTTGATATTTTTAGGTCAAACCGTTCTTGTCTGTCAGTCATATAATGGAGGTCTATGGTCACCACCTCAAAGAGCATTGCACAGAGAAGTCCAAATTAAACATGATTTAATGACTCGTAAATGTAAGTACACATTGATGGCCTAAGACACGAAACGAGCGATTTGTGTGAGAAAACGAACAGTATTTATACTCGCTTTACCTCTGGGTAACAACAGCCACGTCCAATTGATCTGCGTGCATGGGTGCTTTGGACTGCACAAGCGCCGGAAGTGATTTCTCTCGCGTGTACGTCACTCATTGTTTACACAGAGATTTCAGAAGTGTTACCCTTCACTGTGAAGATCTAAACATGTTTAGATATACAGGATATATAGGATATACAGGATTTCGATACATCAACAGACAACGTTAATTTTTTCCCAACCACACGAGAGATAACTTCCGGCGCTTGCGCAGAGAGGATCGCCCGCGCCTTCAGATCACTTGAACGTGGCTGTGGTTACACGAGGTAAAAACGATATAAATACTGTTGGTTTTCTCACACAAACCACTCGTTTCGTGTCTTAGGCCATCAATGTGTACTTACATTTAAGAGTCATTAAATCATGTTTAATTTGGACTTCTCTGTGCATGCTCTTTGAGGTGGTGACCATAGACCTGCATTATATGACTGACAGACAAGAACGGTTTGACCTAAAAATATCGAATTTTAACTACTGCGGAAACAAAGACACCTACATCTTGGATGCACTTGAGGTAAGATAAAACATACCAAAAATTATTAAAGTGAATTGAGTTTTTAAATATTTCAACCTGGAGATATATGCATTTAAAAATGAATGCTTGTATCATTTAATCTGCTATTGTGCGTTATTGATGTGATTTCCTTCAACCGCACCTAAGGACTTATTTAGTAGGATTATGCCTGAAAATGTTTTCTTTTTTTTAAACTTTGTATAATCTGACTTACTGTTTTTTGTTTGTTTGGTTTTTGTTGTATTTATATGATATTAGTATTTTTGTAATTTAAATTTTGCCATGAAAATAGTCTTGAATGCTAACATGGTGCCAAATAAAATGATCCTGAATATGATTTCTTTCAGTTTTGATGCCGACTGTCCGTCTCTGTGGCGTCGAACTTGTGTTCAGTCTCGGCAGTCCTGATGGGTGTGCGCTTCTGCCTAGTAGCAGCACCGTTGCTGTTATGTAACGAGACACCTGCCACATCCTGGCTCCGTGTTCACCTATGGGATTTAGTTCAGACACAATGTTTGGATGTTGCATTTCACGTAGCCTTGTTTTATTAGCTGTCACAGCATGCGAAAGCTCTGTTTAGCCTTGTGAGTTGTGGCTAAATGACGTGTTGTGTTACTGATAGCTTAACTGGTTTAATGGCATGTACAGGCTCATGTTTTGCCAGATAAGGTTGACCTAAACCTGTGATATCTATTGGAATGACTTCCAATCAGATTTGTTGATCTGCATGAACTTTATACTTGCTTTGAAGAATGGAAATCATTGAGTTTATTATTGTTATACTGAATTTAACCAAGTAATGCATGTTTGAAAGGTTTTCTAATTTTTTTAAATCGGTTTTTCCTCATCAGTGACGCACAATGCCGATAGTGGACAAGCTCAAAGAGGCCCTGAAGCCGGGCCGCAAGGACTCCAGCGATGAAGGCGACCTCAACAAGTTGCTGGCTTCATCCGCCAAGAAAGTGCTGCTGCAGAAGATCGGAGTTTGAGCCGGCCAGCAAAGGCTTCAGCTACCAGCTGGAGAACCTCAAAACCAAATATGTGATCCTGAACCCCAAGAATGATGGGGCAGCGGCACAGAGACCGTCTGAACCGGCTCAGATCAAGAGGCAAAGTAAGATCAGACCTCAGGGTTTTCTATTATTGTTAATAACGATTCATTATTTCAAAACTGATTTGTAGCTAACATGAACAATAAATGAGATTTTCGTCAGGCTTATAATATTTTGTTCTGATATTTGTTCTCTGAGTTGCATTTTAGTCTAGTTTATACGTTTGAAAGGGTTTTTTTTTATCTAGTTATTCCAAATGTAGTTGTAATTGTTTTTACACAAAAATGGGTCTTAAAGTTCACCCAAAAGGGAAAATTACCCCATAATTTACCCATCCTCAAGCCATTCTGGCTGTGCATGACCTTATTCTTTCAGACGAATATTATTGGAGTTATATATTAAAATAATAATAATAATAATCCTGGCTCTTCCAAGCTTTATAATGGGAGTTAATAGGAGGCCCAAATTTAAAGCCCATAAAAGTGCATCCATCAATCATAAAGTGCTCCACACGGCTCTGGGGGTTATTAAAGGTCTTTTAAAGTGAAGCGATGCTTTTGTGTAAGAAAAATATCCATATTTAAACCTTTATTAGCTATAATAACTAGCTTCATTTACACCTTGGATGGCTTGATGATGGTGAGTAAATAATCTTTTGGTGAACTATCCCTTTAAATCTAGTATATTTAGTTTATATGTAGTTTTTTTTCTCCCAAAAAAATAGCCTTGGTGTTGAAAACAAACAATTATCAGTTTTGTTTAGTACGATTTTTTTCTTCCCAAATGACACGCAACACTCACTTTTGTGTGTCTGAAATCGTTTAAGTCCAGATTTTCCTAAATCAGACTGACAGACCCAGATAAAACAATAAAATTTTGTGTTCGTCCAGCACGTCAATTGGACTAAAATTGCCCTTGAAGTCGTGCACTTTATCTGAGGTGAGCACTAGATGTTTTTAACCCTTCAAATATTAATTTACACATTGCCATGTAATTCTTAGACTGACAGATGCAGATTGTAGCTTGAACTGCACATTTAAACACACTCAATTATTCGTAAGTTTAAGTTCAAATTAGAGGTCGAACCGAATTCATTGAGTTTTGCCGATTAATTGGCACCGATAGTTGATTGGTGGAAATATTGATTTAAGATCTTTTTGATCACTACAATACATCTTGTTATTGTGATTAGATAATCATCAAGTGTTCTAAAATAGAAGCAAATAAAGTGAGAGACTACAGGCTATATTACGTATACGTAATACAGGTCTTTATTACATTTAATGGCCATCTTTAAGCACGACTCTTTGGAATTATTTATGGTAACACTTTACAATAAGATCCCATTTTTAGCATTAACTAAGGTTAAAACAAGTTGTAGAAGAATTATTCATTGTTAGTTTGCTAATTTCAACATTTACTAATGCATTTGAAATGGAGTTTTAATTTTTATTTTATCTGTTGTTACCTTAGTTAAATGTACTATGAACTAACATAAATGATAAAGGTACAATTGTACTGCTCATATTAATATGCAGTAAAAATGTATATCTCATAATGCATTTAGTTCATGAAAGCTAGCTAAAATCCTAATAAATCCTTGTTTACAAATGGGACTTGCAATGTGTTGCCTATGAAATCTATCGTATGTTTATAGGTTATAGCTAACGAAACCTGTAATATTTTAATGTTTAAATAATGTTCTGTATAAAGTTTTAATATATTCATATTTATATATTTATTTAATTTAGCACATTTCAGTTCAGTACTTTTTTATTGTAAATATTATGTTTGTTTTTAATCCAGTATCCATTTAAAAAAATATCGGTTGAATTATCGGTTATCGGCATGTACGGTCAAACCTAAATATCGAGTATCGGTAAAATCACTATTGGTCGACCTCTACTTCAAATGAGCAAATTCAGTGAAATTTCGTGGGCAATAAAGGTCCTCCATCTTACTCAACAGTGTAGTGATCTATGAAGCACAGCTCACAAAGAACTAATTTAAAATCCAAGCAGCTTTTAGTTGGTCAACGTAGCGAAGTCGTTTGCAAACTTAAACCCGATGCAAAATCTGCATGGTGAAATCATGTTAAATTCCTGATAGCATGATTTTCCGTTGAAAAGACTGGATTTTGCCAGTGAAAATTCACTAAACAATGGTGAATGTGACCTTAGCATTGCACTTCATATCACCAAATGTACATAGTTTTCTATTTGATCTTTCATATGGTTTAGAATGCAAGTGAAGGTGTTTTTCCTCCAATAAACTGGCTCCTCTTTTCCGTCAGTATCCGAGAGCCTGAGCGTTGGCCAGAGTGACGGCATCCCTGCTCCTCAGAAGATGCTCTTCCCGGGGAACAAGCTGTCCATGAAGTGGGAGCGAGTGTACTCGGGTTGGAGCCGGACTCCATAACCTGGGCAACACCTGCTTCCTCAACTCCACTGTGCAGTGTCTCACCTACACCCCCCGCTGGCCAACTACCTGCTCTCGAAGGAGCACAGCCGATCCTGTGAGAGAGCACTTCACTCCGCTCAATCTGAGCTAGAACACACACCTCAGCAGCGTTAGCGAACATTAGTGCTTGACAGGGTGGTAGTTGCCAGGGATGTGAAAATGAATAGTGCATTCTACGTGGTGACATGGTTAGGGTTGCTTTAGTCGTCAGATTTCCCTCATCATGTGAAGAGGGTTAAGGCGAGACATGGCAGGCAAAAACAGGTTTTTTTTCACTGGTCAATTTTGAGATTTTGGGCTATTTGTAGGGCTGCAACTAACGATTATTTTAATAATCGATTAATCTGTTCGATTAATTTGTCGATTAATCGATGAATCGGATAAAAAAACATTCATTTCCAATCCTTTATTAAAAAACAGAACTAAAAGGTGCAAATTCAGTGAAAAAAATCCAGTGCAAAAAAATGGACTAACAAAAAACATACATGTATGCTGTACATCTGCCAAATATATAGGCTTTTTAAAAAATAAAGTGCACAAAAAGATGTATATTTTCTTGTTTAAAGGGGCCTGAGCTGTCAGAACAATGAATTGATTAAAAAATACAGAAAAATACAAATCAGAAAACTTAACAGGATTTGTTTGAACGTCAGAACTTGTTCTCTACACCACACTCGCACACACTCACAAACTCACTACAAACTTGTTGTGTTTTGTTTGTCAAAGATGTTATAATCTTTAACAAAATGTTTGAAACTTTTTAACAAGCAAATGCACTTATGATCATTTTACCTATATTAGGTAATAATAATAGCAATAATAATAATTATATCAGAAGATAATATCTCTAATTTATCCTAATATTAATTATAAATACAATGAATATAAAATATAAATACAATATAAAGTAATATATATCAAATACAATGGATTGACCATATCCTATGGTGTAAGGTATTTTTCCGCTCATCCTTTCCGAGCATATAGTGAAGTTTCTCTGAGTCATTTAGAGTGAAGTTTGAACAATTCAGTGCTGCAAATTGTGGAAAAAATATTCCCCTTTGTAGTGGTAGGCTACTTGGACAGACAAGAAAGTGTTTTCATCTGTCTATCTGATTCAAATCACAGTTTGCTAATTCAGTGGTAAGAATTTAATTGTTGTTTTTATTTATATCTTATATAATAGCCCATGCCTAATTATGTATTACTAGTATCAGAGAATGTCTAGTGTGTACCAAATTACTAATGCTCAGACACACTCGGTCTCGCTCGTGCGCGATCACGGTCTCTCTCTCTCGTGATCTCGGACACACTCGGTCTCTCTCTCCGCGATCTCGGACACATTCGGTCTCTCTCTCCCTCTCATGATCACGGACACGCTCGGTCTCTCTCTCGCTCCCGCGTGAGCGATCTCGGACACACTCGGTCTCTCTCTCCCGCGATCTCGGACACATTCGGTCTCTCTCTCCCTCTCATGATCACGGACACACTCGGTCTCTCGCTCCCGCGTGAGCGATCTCGGACACATTCGGTCTCTCTCTCCCGCGATCTCGGACGCATTCGGTCTCTCTCTCGCTCCTGCGTGAGCGATCTCGGACACACTCGGTCTCTCTCCCTCTCGTGATCACGGACACACTCGGTCTCTCTCCCGCGATCACGGACGCATTCGGTCTCTCTCTCTCCCGCGTGAGCGATCTCGGACACATTCGGTCTCTCTCTCTCTCTCTCTCCGTGATCACAGACACACTCAATCTGTCTCTCGTGATCACGGACCATAGACTGTAAAAAAAGATGGACGACGCCCCTTCGCTCTTTTCTATCAGAGAGAACTGAAGCCGCCAGTGTCTCGATATGACGCTGACATCCTGGGACCTGAGTCTGCGCACTTGCGTGTTTCGGGACCAGTCATGCGCAGTCGTGAGCAGGAAGTAAAGCCGTGAAATCAAGGCCGCGCCCTCATTCGCGCTGAATCAAACGCAAGCACACGCCCCGCACTTTCATTAAGTGGCCTCTGGCTGCTTCGTTCTTCTCCAATGATGTCTGCTGATTGCAGAACCTCGTTAAAATAAGGTAAATACAACTACTAGCCACATAGTCAACATTATGAAAAAAGTCTGCTGGTGCTTCAGTGACTACCTCGCTCAGAGAACCTGTCAATCACAGCTCTCAATCATGATGTCAGAGCACCGTTTTTATCATCACATAACTAACAAAAAACAAACTTATTTTAAAAAAGAACACTTGAAATTACATCAACGTGATAGAAACTACAGTAAATGACAGAAACTATCTTTGGATAAAGGATATGTGAAGTGTAATTTAATTGTTTAGTTGGTCTCGCGTCCCATTGAATAACATGGGGAGGCGGGGTTTATGACCTATACTGGGACCGGTCACAGGGGGGCGATCAAGACGTTTTGGCTTCACTTTTGAGGGCTTGTGCGGCACGCTTGTCACGGACACACTCGGTCTCTCGCTCCGCGTGAGCGATCTCGGACACACTCGGTCTCTCTCTCGCGATCATCACGGACACACTCGGTCTCTCTCGTTGACAAATGCGAACTCCGCGATTGAGCGACAGTGCGTGAGAGAGACCGAGAGTGCTCGTGCTCAACTCAAACTTTTTTTTATATTCAAACATTTCCGTGTCGCAACGAATCGATAATGTAATTCGTTGCCAACTCTTTCAAAAATCGATTTTAATTCGATTTTAATCGAATTCGAAAGCTCTCTCTCTCACCTCTTCAATGCTGTTGGATCCAAATATGGTCATTTCCTGTTTATCAGCAACCAATCATGAAAGTAAAATGGGCCATTTAACTCGAATGCGCAATCCCATAAAAATCTTTAAAGGCCGTTCTCACACTTCTCAGCAACGATTTTCCACTTCTGTAGCACCTACATACACCAAACTTTACAGCCGTATTCCTAACTATATTGTGAAGGTTTGTTCAGAGGGATTTGTTGATGTATCATCCTTGGCCTGATTTATGACATTTTATGGCTAAAAATAGGGCGGAAAGGCTATTGGCAGTATTTTCTGATTTACAGGGTAACAAAAGGAGATATTCATAATCCCCTCTGAAAATGTCTTTTCATTGAATATATCAACAAAATGCAAACATCATTTTGAACCTTTGTTTTTTTTTCAAATGGTCAGATTTGTCACTTCAAAATATATGCAAATTAGCACATATTTAATTAGATATAGCCTAATTAGCATATTTAAACATATAAAATTACAGAGAACTTGAATTATTTTTTTTTCTCCTATTTATGCGAGTAACCAACTGGTAAAGTTTCATGGTGACATCTGTAAGTTAAAATGTATCCTATTCACCTGCAGTGTCTCGCCTTAAGAGAGATGACTGACAGGACTATTCGCTGCACATCAGATCCTGAGCATCATCGACAAATGTGTTGTCTTGTAAAATGTGTAGGTAGTACCTAGGGGTGTGCACACATTTTCAAATAATAGTTTACTTGAAAAATAAAATATAATTCGAATTTTATACCTTGCTTTGCGGGCCATAAATCCATGATAAATCCCAAGCACTAACTCCGTTATAACTAAATGCTCTGGGTGGCGCTGTGGAGTGTTAAGTTGAGTGTATATTTGATCACGCATACTAAATTATATTACAAAATGAAATTCCTTTTAATCAAATTTAGTTAGCAATCTGCATATCGTAGCAAAATGATTGAGACGTGCGCTTCCTTTGTTTCGTTGAGGGAGACTGAACACAAAAAGTGCTTCGCTTAGCACACCGCTGATCTGCGTTTCAGCAACATCTGCGTTCTCACTCAAGCATGTGGAAATTGTTTTCCTTAACATGAACATGATCGATCACACTAAAAAACGTAGAGTGTATACACGTTCTGTACCATAACTTTATTAGCGTTTTTCTTTTCTGTCGCGCCGCTCGAGGTCAAATGATTTTGTTTTTTAATGTTTTTTAAACTAAAAGGAAACCTTTAAGATATAATATAAGTCTGTTGTGTATATAGCTTAATAATAAGCTTGTTCAGAAATGGTGACAAAAACGTAAAAAATAACGTCCTTTCTCGTTGAACGTCATTTGAAGGCTGTTCACACCGGGACGAATTTTGCGCGCGATATCGTCGACGTTTAACGCCTCGTGACTAAACAAAGGGTGCCAATGTGAGTGTTCACACCGACACCAAAAACGGCGCGTCAAAATTATCCGACCAATGAGATTGGCGCTTTTGCTCACGTGTCTGGTGCTTCTGAAGTTAAAGTAAAACACAACTTGGGGGCGCTCAAACACAAAACGGTCTTACCAAGCACACATACGTAACGGCGAAGAAGATATACGCCACCGTCTACACTGCCGGAAGACGAGGAAGATGCAAGGCAAGATACCTATGGGCAAGATGAATGTTGAGCTGCTGGTCTCGGAGCATAAAGAGCTATATGATAATATTTATATTAGTATTTCTGTAATAATAGTCTTTCTATAACAATTCTGCCATCTAGTGTCGGGGAATGAATTTGCATGTTCACTCGGCTCATCGTCAGCGAAAATCACTTGGGTGTGAACACGAAAAACACTGGCGAATAACGCCCGGTGTGTATGGGCCTTAAATAAACGAATATTAGATTTTGATGAGCCCAAATATTTAAATACAATATTTGTGATAAATGCCCATCCGTGGTAGTACCACTGCACCCTATACAAGGATCACTCGTGATCACAAATTCGAAAGTGAAAGTAAATAGCACGTGTTCACATTCAAAATCAAAATCGATTTCAATACCCTGCATATTGATTCGCAGCTCTCTGATGCCCGCAAACTATATTCAATAAAATTACCCAACTATATAATAGCGAGAGAATGTACAAGCATTGAAATCTGTTTTCATATACATCTCTTTTTTTTTCCATCGCCATGTCCCTTTAGGAGCTCTGAACCATCATTTCCTTTTTGAACATACTATTCAGGTTCGGGAACATCCCATGTAGTTACCATGTCTGTGCCATTGAACTGGATGTATAGCTAGCTATCATATGTTGACCGCTTTTAAAAAAAAGACATTTGTTGAAAGAACCAATTGAAATAAAAAAAGTTTTTTGCGTATTTTAAAGCTTGTTTTGTCTATTTTGAAGCCACCCCTCTTAGAAGCATGTCACTAGTTTAGAGTATATTTAGTTAGAAATAAAAATGCTAGCATTGTAGTGGTAGCTGGTTTGTCCCTAGTCTGGAATTCACTGATTACTGATGTAAAACCCCTCTTTTGACTCCTTCAGGTCACCAATCTGGATTTTGCATGATTTGCGTAATGCAGAACCACATCATCCAAGCCTTTGCCAACACGGGCAATGCCATCAAACCTGTATCGGTTCATCCGAGATCTGAAAAGTAAGATTAGCCACATTTATTCAAACAAGCATGCAACATTTCCAAATGGCTTTTATAAGAGATGACTTGCACATTACAGGAAGGGCTGCTGATGACTAAGTGTTGAGTCATGAAACCGTTTGCCCAGATACTGTTGATTTCTTTTCTTGCTCCCTTTAGCTAATTATCCTCTGACACAACCTGATTATATATATTTTTTAATCCTTCAGAAATTGCTCGCCATTTTCGATTTGGGAGCCAAGAGGATGCTCACGAGTTCCTGCGTTACACCATTGATGCCATGCAGAAAGCTTGTTTGAACGGATATCCCAAGTAAGAGCACAGAGTTTGTGAGTGAAACACACTGAGTTTGCTTTAGTGGATCGGAGGAGTGACAAGTCCTTTTGTTCACAGGCTGGACAGACAGACGCAGGCCACCACGCTGGTCCACCAGATCTTTGGGGGTTATTTGAGGTCAAGAGGTGAGCACAAACACCACATGGTTTCAGAGGCCAACCATGAGCCATTGAGTTTTTTGCTGGTTATACAGTCAGGTCCATAAATATTGGGACATCGACACAATTCGAATCTTTTTGGCTCTATACACCACCACAATGGATTTTAAATGAAACGAACAAGATGTGCTTTAACTGCAGACTTTCAGCTTTAATTTGAGGGTATTTACATCCAAATCGGGTGAACAGTGTAGGAATTACAACAGTTTGTATATGTGCCTCACACTTTTTAAGGGACCAAAAGTAATGGGACAATTGTCTGCTCAGCTGCTCCATGGCCAGGTGTGTGTTATTCCCTCATTTTCCCATTTACAAAGAGCAGATAAAAGGTCCAGAGTTTATTTAAAGTGTGCTATTTGCATTGGGAATCGGTTGCTGTCAACTCTCAATGTAAATTCCAAAGAGTTGTCACTATCAGTGAAGCAAGCCATCATTAGGCTGAAAAAAAAAAAAAACACCCATGAGAGAGATAGAAAAAACATTAGGTGTGACCAAATCAACTGTTTGGAACATTCTTAAAAGAAAGAACGCACCGGTGAGCTCAGCAACACCAAAAGACACGGAAGACCACAGAAAACAACTGTGGTGGATGACCGAATAATTATCTCCATGGTGAAGAAAACACTCTTTACAACAGTTGGCCAGATCAAGAACACTCTCCAGGAGGTAGGTGTTTGTGTGTCAAAGTCAACAATCAAGAGAAGACTTCACCAGAGTGAATACAGAGGGTTCACCACAAGATGTAAACCATTGGTGAGCCTCAAAAACAGGAAGGCCAGATTAGAGTTGGCCAAACAACATCTAAAAAAGCCTTCACAGTTTTGGAACAACATCCTATGGACAGAGACAAAGATCAACTTGCACCAGAGTGATGGGAAGAGAAGAATATGGAGAAGGAAAGGAACTGCTCATGATCCAAAGCATACCACCTCATCAGTGAAGCATGGTGGGGTAGTGTCATGGCTTGGGCATGTATGGCTGCCAATGGAACTGATTCTCTTGTATTTATTGATGATGTGACTGCTGACAAAAGCAGCAGGATGAATTCTGAAGAGTTCTGGGCAATATTATCTGCTCATATTTAGCCAAATGCTTTAGAACTCATTGGACGGTGCTTTACAGTACAGATGGACAATGACCCGAAGGATACTGCGAAAGCAACCAAAGAGTGTTTTAAGGGAAAGAAGTGGAATGTTATGAAATGGCCAAGGCAGTCACCTGGCCTGAATCCGATTGAGCATGCATTTCACTTGCTAAAGACAAAACTAAAGGGAAAATGCCCCAAGAACAAACAGGAACTGAAGACAGTTGCAGTAGAGGCCTGGCAGAGCATCACCAGGGACGAAACCCAGCGTCTGGTGATGTCAATGCGTTCTAGACTTAAGGCTGCAAATTGACTGCAAAGGATTTGCAACCAAGTATTAAAATATGAAAGTTTGATTTATGATTGTTAATCTGTCCCATTACTTTTGGTCCCTTCAAAAGTGGGAGGCACATATACAAACTGTTGTAATTCCTACAGTGTTCACCCGATTTGGATGCAAATACCCTCAAATTAAAGCTGAGAGTCTGCAGTTAAAGCACATCTTGTTCGTTTCATTTAAAATCCATTGTGGTGGTGTATAGAGCCAAAAAGATTAGAATTTTGTCGATGTCCCAATATTTATGGACCTGACTGTAGATAGAAATTGAGGAAACATTATTGATATCATAAGAATCAACAATAATAAGAATGCATGAGGATATAATTGAGATATTTTAGCTGTCACCCATTCTGATCGATAGATGGGTGAATAGATGGTCTTCAGTGTCACAGGACCCTTTAATATGCTGATTTGCTTCTCAAGAAATATTTCTGATTCTTATCAACCAAGTGTTTTTGTGGACACTGATACATTTTTCCCCAGGATACTATGGAAGCTTGATTCGGCCATGGAATAAAAAAGACAATTGCAATCTCACAATTTGCTCACAATGCAAAATCAATTACTTTTAATCCCACAATTCCTGGCTTTTTTTCTGACTGTAATATAAACTCGCAGTTGTGAGGTATGAAGTCAGAATCAGTGTGTTTAATTTGTATTTTCTGTTTTTTTTGCAGTGAAGTGCTCTGTTTGTAAAAGCGTGTCAGACACTGTATGACCCGTACCTGGACATCGCTCTGGAGATTCGGGTGAGATTCAGTTTTTCGAAGCCATGTCATGGAGGATGATGAATGTCTTTTGTCCCAGGCTGAAACCTCCTCTGAATAACATTAACTCTCCATTTCAGCAAGCGGCCAACATCGTTCGCGCTCTGGAACTATTTGTCAAGCCTGATGTTTTGAGTGGCGAGAATGCCTACATGTGTGCCAAGTGAGTTGTATTTATACATCTACAAAACACATTCGTGGAGGCCAATCACCCAGTAAACGACCGTTCACAACATATGTGCATCTCTCTTGCTTTAGATGTAAGAAGAAGTTCCAGCGTCTAAGCGGTTCACAGTTCACAGAACATCAAATGTGCTGACGCTGTCACTTAAACGGTTCGCCAACTTCAGTGGGGGGAAAATTACCAAGGTATCAGCCTACACACGCCACTGCCACGCAAACGGGCCTTTAGTCTTGATCAACCCACTGATTGATGGTTTTCTGGTAGGATGTCGGCTACCCAGAGTTCCTGAACATTCGTCCGTACATGTCCCAGAGCACTGGAGATCCTGTGATGTACGGCCTCTATGCTGTGCTTGTGCACTCGGGCTACAGCTGCCACGCTGGACACTACTACTGCTACGTCAAGGTGAGCGGTCTGTAGGAAGGCTTTAAAACAATCATTTTATTTTTTAAAGTGCCCTTTATTATGCTGTTTTAAAAGTTAGGAGTCTCCTAAAATAAGTTTACATGCATCCAAGGTAAAAAAACATGAAATGTTTCTCTCAATACACACGCTTTTTTGTCACATGCTTAATAGTGTGTGTTGGAAATTAAACAGCCATTACCATATCTGAACACAATTAAGCCAAAATGTCGTTTGTCGAGTATCTTCATAACATAAGAGCAGTCTTATGATGGACAAAGAGTTGTGACTTGTGAGAGAATGAGGCGCGTGTGAAATCTGCGTCTCTGTCCACAGCGGCTGCTCTTAAAGGGCCAGCTACCAATAAAGCGTTCTGTCAGTAAAGTTAATGAAAGAACAAAGGGAACAGAGAAAATTACTCACTGCTCTTGACTAAAGAACTTGTGTAGCTTTAATAAGTAGTAGTCTATATATAATTTATGCAGTGCAGACTGTTTGATAACTTTATTCAATATCTGTATATGTCCTACCTGTTAGACAGTTAATTTTTATCCAGACATCAATGGCTTATTGATCATTATAGGTGTTATCAATCATTTAGTTGTTATTGCTAATTTCAGAATTATCACTAATCTGTGTGTGCATTTGGTTTAGAAACCAAACAAGTTGACTCATGAAACCATTTGTTTATTATATCGCAATCACATATCACAACCGCAATATTAACCTCAATAATCGCAATATGACATTTTCCCCAAATCGTGCAGCCCTAGATAAAATTATAAATCTTTACCCGGACAAGTGACTTTTGTGCATGGACAAGTGAAACATAAATTTACTTATCCGAAGGACAAGTGCCTCAAAAAGTTAATGTCAAGCCCTGGATGGTATAAGTTGATATCATGTATTGCGTTGTTTTATCATGATACTACAATTTACCCTTTTCACATTTTTGAGGTTGCCAATGTTTGGTAAACTGAAATTTCAAGAGTTGTTGTGTGTGTGTGTGTGTGTGTTCTCATTTGCTCCAATAGCAAAACAAATATTCTATAGTAGTGTTTCTATGACTTTCCAAAATAGGAAAAAATATTGAAAATGTCAAATTTGCCATCACTCAATTAGCCGTTGTATTAGAAACACTCTAGTTTTCTGAAATGTAATGCCAAGGCAAATAAGTACATTTTTAGACGTGGTAAAACTTGCTTGTCTGTCACTATTATTGGTTATTGCTCTCTGGAAATTTTATTCTGATTGGCCAATCGCAAAATTGAGCAGTCAAGTCTTTTGTGTAATAATTGCTATACTGTACCTTTCACTACTGTCAATCTACTGGCTCTATTTACACAATCTTTATCTTTTTGTACCAATGAAAGTTAGAAGACCTCACTGTGGCTTCTTAAAGGGGAAATGAAGCAGTGAATCAAGTTTACATGATTTACTAGATGGATTTCCAATATAATCAGCAATTGTATAAGAAACATGACAATTGTAAACATTTAGAAGAAAAAAGAAAAAACGTTATATCTTCGCCACCAGGGCGCCGACATTGTGCAGTATTCTAACATGTGATGTCACGGGGTTGGTTGGCTCAGGCTCTATCCATAGACAGTAAGTGAATATCGCGACATTAAACTGTTTACACCAGTGTTTTGACCGCGAACGACTAATGTTAGGTACAGTCATTAGACAAAAAGACGACGTCTAATGTTATATGTTGACAAACTGCACACAGAAACATTGTTCGCGATGTCTGCCGTCATATTCCCGTCTCGATATTCACTTACTGTCTATGGATAGAGCCTGAGCCAACCAACCCCGTGACGTCACATGTTAGAATACTCCACAATGGCGGCGCCCTGGCGGCGAACGATATAGTTTTTTCTTTTTTTTTCTTCTAAATGTTTACATTTGTCTTGTATAATTGTTGATTATATTGGAAATCCATCTTGTAAATCATGTAAACTTGATTCACTGCTTCATTTCCCCTTTAAAAAACAGTTATAGCTGCTGACTTTACTAAAATGACCACAGATATCAGAAGTCCCCAGTTAAACACACAAATAATCATTGATCGAATGCTGCAAAGAGCTGGATGAGGAACTATGTTGGCTTGTTGATATGTTTGATAGATAACTAGCCCATTGGGAAAAGTTGATCATGTGTTGTCTTCATTTTTGATTTGTTTGTTTAATATTCTGGTGCAAATGTCTTTGATAGGCCAGTAATGGGCAGTGGTACCAGATGAATGACTCAATGGTGCATTCCAGTAACATCAAGGTTGTCCTTAATCAGCAGGCCTATGTCCTCTTTTACCTGAGGTAATATTCATGCTCTTCTATCTGCTGTTCATATTTCAGTAGCCAGTAGATATGCTTCATTATTACAATTACATCTTTTGTGTTGTAGGATCCCTGAAAAGAAAAATACAGAGGCTTCAAATGCAAAGCAAAACATGGTGCACTCTGGGAGAACCAACATCACACCGGATCAGCCGAAGAAGAGCACATTCAATGGACCTTTGTCTTCACCACAGGTTGCAAAGGTAGGCATGTCTGACATCATCTGGAGATTTGATTTTTACTCCTACAATAGGTTTACGTGCATCCAAGAAAAAAAAACATGTTTTTATAGTACGTGGTTTATAATACTATGTATTACTATGTTTATAGTACTATGTCAACACAATGGCCAATCAGAGGTGTTTAAGAATCCGCTCAAAATGCTAGAGGGAAATGCGCCACGACGCACGCGCAAGAACTTAGATGACGACGTTCAAGTAGTAGTAGACAACCTGTAATTGACTAATTCTGTAGGATCAAGTTTTTTCTTTTTTAACAAGCGGTTTAATCATAGCTAGCTTAAAAGTTTTTGGTACGTATCCTATTGACAAATATGAATTAATGATATTAAGAAGAGGGGCAAGAAGGGGTCAGAGCAAATTACAGTGCCTGATAGAGATGCGCGGTTGGCGGTTACAGCCGCGGACTCCGTGGATAAACCGCGCATCGGGCGGAGGACATGACTAAAAAAAATATTTTAATTAAATTCGGGCGGGTGGCGGGCGGTTGAACAGAATTATGTGCCAAAATGCATTTTCTATTAGGCTACAATGAAAATATTGTACAGACAGTAGCCTATCAGATAATGTCAGTGTGAAGAGGTTCAGTGTGAGTGGAAGGAAGAAGACAGGGTCGCCGTGACTGGGACTCAGTGTCGGTTGCAGTAGCCACGTGCGAAGTTCCAGTCCAACTCTCTCTATTCCCGCAATCAGACACAGGTGTTCATCATCTGCACTTGACCTACTTACTCACCGCGCGGCTGCGTCCTTTCTCTCCCGCTACAGACTTCGCAAAATTACGCCTCCCTTGCCACAGTCAGGTTTGCCGAAGTGCGTTTAATTTATTTATTTTTGTCCCTGCGTGCCATTCGGAGGCGGAGTTCACTGCTGATATTCTGAGAGCTTTCTAATCTCGTGGCTATCATCAGCAACGCCTTGTATCGCCCAATCAGCGGATGGCGGGCGGTTGCGGTTTTGAAAATTGGTCAAAAAAGTTGATGCGGATGAATGGCGGATGGATGATGAGTTTTGTGACGCGGTTGCGGATGAAATAATAGCCCATCCGCGCATCTCTAGTGCCTGACATCGTACTTGCGAGTTTACACACCTCTTTAACGTTAATTTCAGTGATCTTCGACTAGGCAAAGTCAAACATCATTAGTGCCGACATGGTAATAGTCTTCGAGACTTTGCGATTAGCATTAGCCAGCACTTTTAAATTTGCTTTATCGTCAGGCGCTCTGGCTCCCGGCAAACATGTGACTATGGTTGCTGGTGTCTCTTTTCACTTTACGTGTGATCGAATCACCAATAAGGGTACATTCCACAGGGATTCTCAGCGGGTGTTCAACTGAGTGGGAAGGATCTCCTTGTTATGGCAGTCAGAACCGAAGAGTGTTGTTTCAATCCATGCCTAGGGATGGGTATTTTTCAAAAATATTGCATTAGAATATTCGGTCTCATAAAAATCTAATATTCGTTTATTTAAATTATGTTTAGCGAAAAAGTTGTTAGTTTTAAGTTTTATTTATTTTTACGTTTTTGTCACCATTTCTGGACAAGCTTACAATTAGGCAATACACAAGCTTACAATATATATTAAAGTTTTCTTTTAGTTGAAAACATTAAACAGTAGGACTATGTGTTAACAAATTTCATATGATTTGTCATGGTTGATGATATCATAACTAGATTAATTAATTTATTTGATCAAAAGTAATTCCGTTTAGTAAGATCCTTTTCAAGTAATTCCAAACTTCGCGAGGCAGACGACAACATTATGTGATCAAATACAGAGCAACTTGTTAACACACTCCACAGCGCTATCCAGTGCATTTAATTATAACTGCGAGTTAGTTCTTAGGATTTATCATGGACTCACTGCATTTACGGCAAGCAAAGCAACGTATTTTAAAATTCGAATAGTATTTTATTTTCGAATAATAATTACATATCGAATATTCGTGCACACCCCTATCCGCGACTATAGCATCCTCACCATCACCCAATTTTTAAAGCAGCGAAATATATAAATCAAGAGTGCACGGATGGCACGCTGACAGTCTAGCGAATTACTCAGTGTGTTGTGCTAGAAACTGTTTAGATTGAAGCTAGCGATGTCAGGTTAATATGATGTTGAGTAAGTTATATTTAGCAGTATAAACAACAGGGAATGAACAACTCTACTGGGGGTCCATCGGAACCAGTGGTTAGGAACCAATGTTACTGGCACATCGCTTTTGCACAGCAACATGCTAAAATCCCATTTTTATAAAAAAAAAATCAAATTTTTCCCCTCCAGAAGCTTGATCCCGCTCAGCTGAGGAAAATCCAGTCCGTGGATGGAGGTCTTGGTATTCCAGTAGCCAGGAACTGTTCAGGGATCCAATCGGCCGAAGATGTCCAATGGTACAGGCACGTCTCACGCCCTGCCCAAGCTGTCCAGTGGACCCACACTGATCGAGGACTCCTTTAAGAAAGTGAAGAAGCCCATACCTCAGCCTCAGTCCCGCAGCAGCACCCCTGCTCCATCCAACGGCCTCCCCAAACCCAACAGCGAGGCCCGAGGCCTGCCATCATCTACCTCACTCAAATCCCTGTCTGACAGCTCCTCGGCAGACACCTCAGAGTTGAAAGTAAGTCCCCGTGGAGCTGTGTGTGTGCTGGTTTACTGGAGTTTGTCCAGCAGAGTGAACTGACTGTCCCTGCTAGTGTTGTTTGGGGGCAATGACATGGGCTGCACGATATTGGAGAGAACTGACATTGTGATTTTTTTTGTTTTGTGATCATTTAAAACATACAGGAAGTTTCACCAGATGACTTGAATAGCAGCTGTATTTGGAAAGAATTAATCATACTACAGTGAGTGGGGTGATTGTTGCATCTGCATAGAAAATGAAAATAAAATAATCTAAAAAATAGTTGAAAAAATACTTTTTACCCTGAAGAATTTTTAATGGCAAACTTGTTTGAGGGCTGAACGATTTAGGAAAGGTTCATGCTAATTAAAAAAAAAAAGATTTATTTTACCAAAAAAAGTAAAAAAATAATAATTAAGTTTTCACCTTAATTTCATTTTATTTCAAAGCGTTATTTGCCATTTCTTTGTCATTGAGTGAATTTTTAAAGTAAATCCTATATCACATTTTTGTGAGTGTTGAAAAAAATAGGGTGTGTTTCACTTCTTTACCAAATCAATATGACTATAAAATAATAATTATGGGTTTATTGTGATTTATTATTAAAAATAAAAACATTAAACAAAATTAAAAGAAATATATTGTAATAATACTATATAGTACTTTAAAATAAAAATCGAGTAATAAAAACTATTTTACTAAACATTTGCATGAATAAGTGCTACATTAAAGGAGTAGTTCACTTTTTCTTTTTTTTTCTTTTTTTACTTTTGCAGATAATTTATCACCTCATGTCATCCAAGATGTCCATATCTTTCTTTCCTCAGTCTGAAAAGAAATTTAAGGTTTTTGATAAACATTTCCAGGATTTTTCTCCATATAATGGACTTCAATGGGAACCAATTGAAACGAGTCCAGGCGATGAATAAGGGTCTTATCAAGTGAAACGATCGCTTATTTAATAAATAAATAACAAAGTTTAAGTTTTATAAGCTCAAATGCTCACCTTGCTCTGTTCTGTGACGCACGTTCATGACTCTCCTTTTTCGAACTCGTTCATCAAAATGAACAAATCTTTTACCGAGTCAATTCGTTTGTTGAATAAATCAAGCGACTCGGAAAAAGATTTGTTCATCTTGATAAATGAGTTACTTGTTTATTTTTTTAAATGAGCGATCGTTTCGCTTGATAAGACCCTTATTCATCATCTGGAATCGTTTAAAGCCCTTTGAACGGTTTGCACTGAAACTGTCTTTTGGACCTTGAACCGTTTGGTTCCCACTGAAGTCCATTATATGAAGAAAATCCTGGAATGTTTTCATCAAAAACCTTAATTTCTTTTCGACTGAAGAAAGAAAGACATGGATATCTTGGATGACATGGGGGCGAGTAAATTATCAGCAAAAGTTTTTTTTAAAGTGAACTACTCCTTTAATATGTATGTCTTAATTCATTTTCAAACCCATTTTGTTGGGTTGCAGGCAAATAAAAATATTTCATTTACATGCGTTCAGCTAATGCTATCAGGTGTGTAAATGCCCCGTTTCACTCTGAAACCAATCAATCAAATCACGGCCTTAGCGGTTTGACAATTGCACTAAGCCATATCACGATTTTGGTTTTAATTTATTTATATCGTGCAGCCCTAGTACACTTGTGTAAACAGAAGTTACGTTTTCCGCCGCACACCAGCTTCAAGTCTGAAGATTTTTTCCCCTTATTTAGTCAACATGACATTCATGGAGTATTCACATTATGAGCGCGGTTTGAGTTCCTCTCACCTGTGGTGTGTGTTCTCTCTCTAGGAGTCTATTGGCATCGAGGAGCGCGCCTGTTGGCGGCTCGTCTGGTGTGAACGCCCCGTCGTCTCCGGCTAAGAGCACAGAGCGTGTGAACTCAGAGGAGCAGAAGCTGCTGAAGCTCAAACCCCTGGCGCTGACCAATGTCGCCTCAGAGGCCGTCAGCACCATGTCCCCCCGCCTGCCAAACGACTCGCCCTGTCCGCCAAGAAGGTCAGTCCCAGTCCAGCTGGTGGCGCTCGAGACTGCTTGTTTGTTTGCCTTCCCATGTTTGTCCACTTCATTCCTCGTAGACGAACAGATGTTGAAAGACTTTGCTCATAATCTGTAATTATAATACGTTTACTTCTCGGCTCATGTGTGTGTTGTCGGTTCGCAGTCTGCACTGCTGTCCTTTTTCAAAATTTATTTAGTTTTTTTTTCTTTCTAACAATTTCTAATTCTTCTCTGCTACACTTTCTTTTCCCTTCCCCCCTTCCTACTGTTTTTTTATTTCCTTCTTTTATTTGTTGGTTTGATTTTGATGATTTCTTCCCCCATATGGGTCCCTTTGTCATTGTCACGTTTCATGGCTATGTTTTTTTATTTTATATTTTTTTTAGACCACAAAGTTTTTATTTATGTCAATAACTGCAGGCCAGTCCCCGGCAGAGCCCGAGCAGCAGCACTGAGGCTCCGCCCCCTTCATCTCTTCATCTGTCCAGTGACCTCCTCAGCCAGGCCTCAACTCACCCGCACCACAGGTACACTCTCTCTCTGATATGTAGAGCTTACAGCAGATTCGGTTCAAAGTCGGCATGAAACGGAAGTGGCGGTAGTCTTTTCTTTCCTGTTGTGATGTGTATGCATCTTATCGAAACGGCTTCTCAAACGAACAAATGTAGAGCGGCTCTTGAACAAATGAGCTTGAACACTATTGTGTGCTGCAGTCCTGCTGTAACTTTCATTGAAGCCATTATTTTGTTGCAAAAAGTACTGACAATACGGTTTAAAATGAACGTCATTTAAAGGGATAGTTCACCCCAAAATGAAACTTCTGTTAGTTTACTCTCCCTCATGTTTTTCCAACGCTGTAAGAGTTTCGTTCATCTTCGTAACACAAATTATGATATTATTTCTGATCAAATCTGAGAGCTGGATCACTCCTCCATAGGCTTTTAAAGGGCATATTGCAGGTTAGAGGATCAATGCATAGAAAAATAATGTAGGAACTAGATTTCTTGAAAATATACTTATAAATACACTACAGAAGCTTCTGAAGTCGTTTTTTGTGAGAATTTTACCTCTGCGTCTGAAAATGGGCGTGGCTTGTTTTTTGGTGAGAGACGTGCTTATAGATATATACGTTCGTGAATCGATATACACTGTGCTCCTAATATTGTACAGATTATTATGATCCTGTAACAGACCAGCAGACATTAGTATGTTTAGGGTAGATTTACTATTAAATGTATAAAAACTTTACTTGAGTATATTTCTATTGTACTAAAAACATACTTTTTAATGCATATTTTTCACCTGGGTTATAACATAAACAGAAAATTAAAGATTTGAGTATTTAAACAACCAATTTTGTTTTTCAATTACAAGTTGCCTCTATTTAGGGCATGACGTGACCAAGTTGGTAAATGTACACTACACTACCTGCTACTGTAGCAGAGCAGGCATGTAATTTTTTTTATTATTAGACATCAAAAAGTATGTCTAATAATCAAATCATGTATTATTATTATTTTTTTAATATATAGGTATATAAAAAAATTCACTCTAATTCTGTGTTTTTGCTGGTAATAAAATTAAGCCATAAATCACTAATTTTATCAAACTTTTTGTAAAATAACATGCTGCACAATGAGCTTTACTGTTAAAATTAAAACATGGATTTTTCCTTAAATTCAGTTTTGTTTAAAAAATTCATAATTTATTCATATCAGTGTTAATGTATTATTACATCTGGACATTTCCTATTTCTACTGTACAACAGTAATATTTTTCTGTCAAGTTAAACCGAACTTTTATTTTGACGGTTTGCCGTGAAGTCCTTTGGAGTTATGTGTGTTTGTCATGATCGTCATGATGATAGTTTCTCAAATGAAGTGGTTAAATGATCACGAAGTAACTTTCAGAGTGGATCTAGAGCCTAGAGAGAAAGTTCAATCATTTCTGTCTTCATATACGCACAAAATAACAGCGCAAGCGTCACACGTGCTGTGTGTGTGTGTTAAATAAAACTGCGCGTCGGCTGCACTATTCATTCACACGGAACATATGATTCATACGAACAGGATTCGTATTTAAATAGTATTTGTGGTTTAATATTCACACACACTAGTCTACATCGCGATTTTTATTTCAAGTGTACTGAACCGCTTTCTATTCATTCCTCGAAAATATACAGTAAAATCCTTTTTTTATGACTGGATTTCTCAGCATTTTAGGGGGCGGGGAGTCGTTTTGGGGGGCGGGCGCCCCCCTAAAACAATGGTAGGGGAAACACTGCTATATCACACTATTTGATGCCATTGGTATAGTATACGATGATCAATATTCTTGCTTCGGCATCCCATGTTGAACTCCATCATATCGCCACCGGGATGATAATCATTTGATCTGAAGTGAACGCTACACACGACCGCATTTTTCCGAAGCCGATGCGGAAGAGAAATCCCTTCTCTTCACCTGCACAAACCGCACCAGGAACGAAAGATAGGCTATAGCACCGTCCCTTTTCTTGTAATGGAAACTTGTGGACTCGATCTTGAAGTCCTGACAGGCCGGAGTTAACCTCCACAAACACAATAATTTACCATGACGATGATAATTAAAATACAACAAGTACCAAAAGCACACTGACTGACGACCGCTCTCACTGAACACCAGCCGACTCTGCACTGAGCCGAGGCTGACGCTCCCTAATGTGACGTAAAATGCACGAGATGTTGAAAAAAAAGCCGTTTTTTAGTAGCAGTCCAAGAAACGCTCACTTTATCTACTAAATTAGTGCCCTTATGTTGTTTTAAAACCTTTTAAATCCTGCATTATCTTTTCATATGGTATTTTCATACAAGTTTATCTATTAATTTAGTTTTTTTTTTTTTTTTCTGCAATATGCTCTTTAAGGGACTAAAACGTGCCGGCTCAAAAAAGTTAGACATCGTTAAAATAGTCCAAGTGACTACAGTGGCTCAATCTTGAGTTTATCAAACGACGAAAACACTTTTTGTTGCGCAAAAAACAAACAGAAATAATTACTTTATTAAAATATTAATTTTCTTCTCTGTGGGCCTTGAGTGAGTGACTGCGCTGCTCTTCTGTGTTGTATGTCACACGTAGGCTCACTTTTGGCCCGACACTGGTCGTGTGTGTGTGAGATGCGTGGTGACCAAACATTACCTGTTTATTCCTAAAAAGAACTTCCAATAGACAAAAAATGTTGAATTGGTTCCACAAAAGATTTTTTGTTTGAGAATAGTTGCTTCTCTCCAGAAAACATAATGACGGATGTCATGTATTTATGACATTTTACGTGCCAGAAATGCATGCTCAGTTTTAATGTTATTTTAATGTGGGGTAGAATTAAATGAACGGGGAAACTGAGCATTTTGTTTGAGTACCCCCTTTCTGTCACTTCAGGGATACACGCTGGTTTACAGCATTAGTTGTTTTGTTTTCTTTGAGAAAAATTAACCTGTACGGTACCTGATTTCGTGCCAATCACTGAATCGAAATCTAATAAAATTGTGAAATTCGTCAATACCAAGCCAAATTTGTTATGTCGCCATGACAAGAACAAGCAAGTTGAATACTTGTAGGAAACTCTTTAATAACTTATGCACGAGCAGAATAACATGCAAGCACATGTTCAGTGTTCACCCTTCCTCTTCTGTCCTACTTCTCATGTAAATCTATCCTAAGGAGCTTGAGTGCCATCTAGTGGAGTATTAATGTAAGGATATCACATTTCCCCCTCTTAGTTAGTTACTGAATTCTTTCTGTAGCCAACAATTGACATGAAATAGAAATAAAGAAGATCCAATCCGTAATGTATCAACAATTTCACACGTATAAGAATACACTAAGCAACAAATTACGTGATTGCAAATGAATGCATTAAAGTGATAGTTCACTTTCAAATTAATTTTTGATATGTTTTAGCTTACCTCCAGGGCATCCAAGATGTAGGTGTCTTTGTTTCCACAGTATCTTCAATTTTGATAATTTTAGGTAAAACCGTTGTTGTCTGTCAGTCATACACTTGAGTTGCAGGGGTCCAGCTTATAGAGCAGTCAAAATGAAACATTATTTAATGACTCGTAAATGTAAGTACACATTGATGCCTAAGACACGAAACGAGTGGTTTTTGTGAGAAAACGAACAGTATTTATATATTTTTTACCTCGTGTAACCGTATCCACTTCCAGCTGATCTGAGATCAGGGCGCTTCGGTCAGCGCATACGGAGCATGCGCGTCGACATCAATCTTTGTTTATACAGAGATTTCGGGAGTTTTACCTTTCACTAAACATATTTAGATATACGGAAAACCGCAATGGAAGACGATTTCGGTATATCCAAGTATGTTTAGTAAAAGGTAAAACTTCCGAAATCGCTGTGTAAATATTGAGTGACGTCACATGCAAGCGATCACTTCCGGGGTAACAATGAACTGATTCAGTTCGGTTCAGTTGAACACTGCACAACTGATTCAGATCACTTGGGCGTCACTGTGATTACAAGAGGTAAAAAAGATATAAAAACTGTTCGTTTTCTCACAAAAACCGCTCGTTTCGTGTCTTAGGCCATCAATGTGTACTTACATTTATGAGTCATTAAATAATGTTTAATTTTGACTGCTCTATAAGCTGGACCCCCTGCAACTCAAGTGTGTGACTGACAGACAACAACGGTTTTACCAAAAATTATCAAAATTGAAGATACTGTGGAAACAAAGACACCTACATCTTGGATGCCCTGGAGGTAAGATAAAACATATCAAAAATTAATTTGAAAGTGAACTATCCCTTTAATGTTGATGGTAAAATAAAATCTGTCATCTCAACGTCTAACAATAAAAGTGTTTCTATCCTTTGCTCCAGATTTTCAACTCATTCGCTCGACCTGCAGTCTCCACCTTCAACTCGCCTCCCTAAAGATTCAAGTCCCCTTAAACAGCCCTCCTCCACTCTGAAGCCGCCCGCTCATGCTCTCTACACGCACACCAATGGCGATCAGCCCCAGCCGCCCCGTACACACAAACCAATCCAGGGCCAGATGATCCTGTCTGCCTCCTCTACAGGACTCCCCCAGGAGCTCGCCAGTCCCACTCTAAAAAAGAAGAAAAAGAAACTAAAACGACGACATTCGGAAGTAGAGCAGGACGCCCCTAAAGCCTCACCCCCAGAAGAACCAAATCCAAGTACTGAACACAGGCAGAAGAAGAGGAAGAAGAAGAAGAGGAAACGGGAGCTGGAGGAAAATGGCCTTGAGGTCCAGAGGGAGTGTGTGCCGTCTCATCTCGAGACCCATCAAGATGAGGACTGGTGTCTTGGAGAAACTTGGAGCATCACCTCAGAAGCCAAGGGAAATGAGATTAAGTCGTCTATAGCTTCGGAGAAATGTCAGACGGAACCTCAGTCAGTGCCTCCGGTTTAACCCCGTCCCGAAGAAGAAGAAGAAGCACAAACTCCCGGAGCAGCTGGAAGAGCTCAGGAATGGAGCCACTGTCTCAAAGTGGTAAGTTGGTTACTGGAAAGTTTCATCAGCGACGTTGAGGCCGATCAGGGAAGCGTTTCCCGTACAATGGCGTAACTCGCTGCTCAATGGCTTAACTAGTTGCAAGAGTCCAACTAAAGCAAACAATGATCGCCATAACGGTGGCTTACAATTTGAGATTTTCTCCTTGTGATTCTGCTTTAGGTCAATAATGCTCAATCATCACTCAATTAATCACTTAATTATCTCGTTAACTTTAACAATCTTGAGTGTAGACTCATGTACACTCCCAGGAGTGATAATTTTACACTGGAGTTTTTGCTGTGTACAAAGAGCCGTAGTTAACTAACAAGCTGAGCCATATCGCATTAATTATTGCTGGCGATACATCCGCAGTGGGAGAATACTGACAAATTTGAAACTCTGAAAAATTGTTTGCGCAATATCGTAAAAAAATGTTGCAGTTCTGAAGAAGGAAATCTCAAAAACAACAAAGTTTGAAGAGTTTTTTTATTTTATTTTTTACATTTTACAAGCTTGCAAATCTTATTTTTCGACCTTGCAAAACTTTTTTTGTAAGATTTTGAGTTTTCCAATACTTAGTTTCAACCTTTTAGAACTTTATTTTCAGTTTTGAATCATGGCAGGATATTAATCCCATAAATGATTTGCTGTATTTAACAAAACTCAATGGGCTTTACACTTGAAACGTTGCACCCAACCAAAAGGCTTTTTAATCTTTTACTGTATAACTTATTTTGTGGTTAAAGTCAACACCATTATTGAAAAAATTACAGTGGTTGCCAAATTCCTGTTTAATATCATATCTCTTTGAATGTGCATATTATTTAAGTACAGAACATCTACCCTCACTTACCCTGGTAAATGGCTTCTTTTTCATCCAGTGCTGTTGTAAAAGAGGTTGGTGGTACAAACTCTGATACAAAGGACCTAGAAGAGACCAGGAAGAAGAAGAAAAAGAGGAAACAAAAAGACTTAAGAGAAGAGGAGGAAAAGCCGAGGAACGAAGAGAAACTTCACAGGGAGCTTCAAGAGACCAATGGAGACGAGTCTCCTAGTCAGAAGGGAAATACGGATACGCAGAAACCTAGTAAACCGATTACAGGTATAAATACACTTGCTGCCGTTAGATCAAAGACATGGGGTGCTTTAGTATTTTAGATGGTATTGATTAGTAGATACAAAAATTTCCTTTATTATTGATCAATCTTTTGGTTTGATAAGGTCTTTATTTCTTACAGCTGGGATGTTTTTGCTTGATGTGCTTATTGTCAGGGATGTGGGTAAGGGATGAAGCGATGACTCAAAGATGCAGATATATCGGCTTTATTAATAATAAAATAAAATAAAACAAAACACAAACAAAAACTACCATCCAAGTTGTATTTTACCACAAAATCAACAGGACGAGAAGACACTTATCCACTACAAAAAGATTTAAAGAATGCAAGTTTTTGTTTGGACAGGCTTTTGCTCCTCTTCTTGATCCATCACCCTTTACTATTTATTTTAGGCTGAATTGGACATAAAATTAACTCAGAAAACACATCAGAAAACACTTTAAGTACCAATATCTGACATCATATTTCAGAGGTAACCTTCTGGGTTGTTCTGTTACAGCTGCAGTGTTCGTTTGGGACAGCCAGGTTCAGGACGGCTACAAGCGCCAGCAGAGCCTTCAGGAAGCCGAGGGCGTGTCGAGGAAAGGCTTGTGCTCCGCTCCTATTAGCTGGGATGGCAAGAAAAGCTGTGATGTTGTCGAGGAGCTCCTCAAGAACTCCTCAGATAAAGCCTATGGAACTGAGGGTGAGTTGTCGGTCAGAAGTCAACCGAACGTTGTGTGCAAAACTTCTCAGCTTTCCTGACCGTTGGAGAGGTTAGGATTTATTTCTGAATCTTAACATGTTTATCCATTTCAAATGCTAATGGACCATTTCTGTTTCTGTTCTGATGCATTTTAACGGGACAGTGTGCTTGTTTCGTCGTTCAGATGGGAAAAATAATTTGCAGTTGAATTATTCAATTTAGATTTTTTAATACCTTTTTATAGTTTTTAGGTGGAATTGCGATCAATCATAGTCCTCAGTTGCACCTATGCTTGAAGTCTTAGCATGACCTAAATATTGACCGTGTTTTGAATATTTCCTCCTCCAGTTCTCAGTTGGGATGGAGATCCGTCGGCCATCAGCAGAGACGCCAGAGAAGATGTACGCGATGCCAAAAGTCAGTACTGTCCTTGATGAATGGGACAGGGAGTTTGACAGTGGAAAAGTGAGGACTACAGCTTTGACTTCAATATTTCAATATTTTTGAGCATTACTTACACCAGAAAAATTATTTTGACTGGAAATGACTGGTTGCATCTTAGACTGCTAGTCAGTGGAATATTTTACTTTTGCGTTTTTTTTTTTAAAAAATTTTTTACAAAATGTATGTATACTGTGCACAGTATTTTATTTTTTTACCTAGTTTATCACAATAAACATGTAATTTCCCTCTCGATTAGGTGAAAAAAATGAAAAAATACAAAAAGGAGAAGAGGAGAAATGGAAACGTCTTCCAGAAGATCCAAGAGCATCGTAACATGTGGTCGTGTCACGCCGGGAGGCAGGAGGAGCAGTCTGGGCTATCGCCACTGAAAGGTGCTTGGACGTTTTTTTGTTTTTCTTCTCCATTCAACAATGTTTCCATGCCATGTTACAAAAGTATTAAACTATTATCCGTCCTTTTAATCATACTTGTAAATTTAAGTCAAATCAAACATTAAAATGTGACAAATTTCAATTAAAAATGTATCAAAGAAAAAAAAGTATGACCATTTTATTTCTGTTAAACATTTTCAATCTATTTGATGAAAAAAAATAAAAAAAAAAAATGGCCCAAACAGAGGTCTCTCAACTTGGCCAATCACATAAATGACACTGGTCAAGTTTATTTCATAACAATATATATCACAATATAGTTATTTTGTGTGTGTTTTGTAATAAAAAAATAAAAAAAGGAGCCAAGTACAAACAATAGGCAAAAAATATGAATTGTATTATTAATTTAATATGAATGTTTTAAATACGAATTAAACCAAAGGTTTACAGGTACAATAGTTTTTTTTTTAAATATGTAGTTTGAATTAGTACAGCAATGTGTTAATTAAATGTGAAAATAAATATTGCATAGTCACATTGACACAAAGTGACAGCAGCCTAATAAACCTGCTGCTTTAAGAGCATACAACCAAACGTCCTGGTTGCATATGCAACCCACCGTTCCCTGAAGGAGGGAACGGAGGACGCACTCAGTGTCGACTGAAATGGGATCACGCTAGGGAGCCAATCGTCTTCAGAGTATCTTAAAACGAGCCAATGCACATTGGCATCCGTGATCTGTATCTCTCACGCCCCGTGGCGCGGGTATAAATACGGAAGTAGATGCACACGCCATTTGCTTTTCGCTGAGGAGCTGAGCGTAACTCGGAGTCAGCAGTGGCCCACTGGTAGTGGCAAGGGGACTACGTCCTCCGTTCCAAACCTTCAGGGAACGGTGGGTTGCAAACGCAACCAGAACGTTCTCTTTCCATCGAGAACCTCACATGTAGTCGATTTCCCGTCCTCATACGCCCGACCCTCAAAGGCGAAACGCAGGAATGGCCTGTGTCACGGAATGTATGCGTCCTTCAGGTCGATCGCTTCAAACCAATCTTGGTACGGATGCATTGAAAAATGTGTCTCTGCGTTAACATACTGAATGGGAGTTTGTTGAGGGCCAAGATACGCAGGTCAAACACTCCACAGGGTTGCACACCACCACCCTTGCCCTCTTGAGACCAAGGGACGGAGGAATTGCTCTTCTGACAATTTGGCTACCACTGGACTCCGGAGAGCCAGTGGCAGAATGGTAACCATCTAAAGAGCTCGTCCCCCATCCCTGGGAGGGCTGTCTCAGGGGTGCCTTTCTTTCGACACTTGCCCCCTGGCTTGGTGGTCTGCCTGCTGCTGGCTCTATGCTGGGGCCTGAGTGAAGGCTGTCGTGGGGGCCTCGCGGAACCGGCGACAGGTGGACTCTGCGACGGGCAGTGACTGGTGTGTCGGAAAGCTTCCGTCTGCTCCTGGGCTGTGAAGAGCTGTTGGGCTCTCCACCGAGTCGCCGAACAGCCCAACCTGAGAAATTGGGGAGTCCAGAAACCGATCCTTGTTCGCATCCGCCATCTCAACCAGGCTGAGCTAATGATGACGCTCCTGGACCACTAAAGAGGACATCCCTGAGACCGACCGTGCACACGTGCGAACCTCCGGGTCAGTTCACCACACCTCTCGGGTAGTTTTCGGCAGTAAAAGGTGCCATCCACAAGCTAGTAAGCTCTCCATGCACTTCGGGAAAGAAGGGCACTGGGGCGGTGGGCTAAGAACCAGCACGGCCCGCCCGAGGTACCAATCATCCAACCAAGACTGAGCAGGACAGGGTGGATGGTTTCACTCAAGCCTGATGGCCTCGGTGGCCCATGCTCCCAGAGGAAGAGAACTCAATCGAATCATAATCTCTAGAGGCCAGAACGAAACGAAAACAGCAGATTAGAGCTTGAAAGCTCGCGACCACCGCTGCACTCGCGCTGTTAACACCGACACCTGGATAGACTTCCAGAAGCACGACACGCTCGCTCGTCTGTATAACACTCTTCAGAAGACCTAAACATGAAGCTCAGGCAAATGGTGCGTGCATCTTTTTCCATATTTATACCCGCGATACATCTCTTACATTGCACGCCAATGTGCATTGGCTCATTCTAACATACTCAAAGACGATTGCCTCCCTAGCGCTGATCCCATTTCAGTTAACGACGACTACGTCCTACGTTCTCGACTGAAAGGGAACCCAATAAATTGATGCATGTCGGTTTACACCCAACTGGTTACTTTGACTTGAGATGTAACCGGCTGCGTTGACATGAATACGCCACACGGTGGCCATTTTGACAATTGTGTGAGTCCATTTAGGCCAGTGTGCAGTGTTGAGAAAGTTCACTTTCTACATGAAGTAGTTTAAAGTTCAGTTCACACATTTTAAAATTAACTAGTTCAGTTCATAGTTCATACTTCAAAAAATGAACTAGTTCATTTATAGTTCTGTTTTTTCTATATTTTACAAGCTTTTTTTTTTTAGGCTATTATTGCCACAGCCCATATAGCCCACAGACAACAATTATTATATCAACGTGCAGTTTGCACAGAAATGTAAGATTTCTCCCATCCACATCGACCTCGTCATAAAATCCGTTTAAATGATCATACGATGATCACTCGCTGCTTTGTCGACGCGGCGCGACACTGCTGGCTGGTGCTGCCAGGTTGGGTGTTTTTTCGCTGACATATTAAAGGAGCTGTATGTAAGAAATGTATTTCAAATAATCATAAAATGATCCTGATATGTCACTAGACATTAAGAAATAATGTTCATTTCAAATACTTATCACTGACAACAGCAGTCTGGCCAGGAAAAGTGAAGTTGCTGTAGTGTTGCAGCATTCGGGTTGCCAGCTCTGCTCTAGTCTACCACAGCTGCAGCTACAAATGTGTGGGATAAAAAATGTTGGATCCTGCCGCCTATCTGGCAACCTCCGAGTCAGGGGGAGGGAGGGATACACCGCTCTACAGTAATTTGAAACTGATTGCAGTACCAGTTTTGGCCACAATCTTACATACAGCTCCTTTAAAGCCTGTTTAAGTGTGTTTTAGCTGGCTTTTCGCCTGGAAGGCTCTATACAAATCTGGCACCCTATTGTACGAAGTTAAACTGAGAGAGTGTGCGTTCACACTCACAGACACCAGAATGAACGCGTTCACAGTAACGTTCATCAGGAAGTAATACAGTACGTTCAGTTCACGTTCGCTCAAAATATGAGCGCGTTCATGAACTATCGTTAATTGAACGCGTTCAGGCGCAACAATGCCAGTGTGTCATTGCAACTAAACTTTATCATTTGCAAGTCTTGCGATTTAACCCATTCCAATTTAAAGCAAACTCTGTGTCTTTACTAATAGGCAGACTTAATTTCAGAATTACTTTTATTTTTTTTAAATGTATGTAAATTAGTGTTGCTTCGTCAACGAAAATTATGACTAAATATAGTCATCAACGAACCTTTATCACGTGGCGAAAACGGACGAGACGCAACGTAAATGCTGGTCGTATGACGATGACTATAACTAAATGTATAATGTAATATCATTGACGAATAAAAACGAGACTAAATGTGATTCTACAAAAATAAAAACTATGCTAATGTTTCTTCATTTTCGTTGACCAAAACGAGACGAGACTAAATGTTATTTAACGTTACTTCGTCTCGTACTTGCATTATTATGCAGCATTTCTGTTTCCTGTGTCACTTCAGGGGCTGCATCAGATCGCACTGTGCAAACCTATGCGACTTCAGATCCTCAAGCCCCACTCGCGGCATTATTTAGAAGAAACAGCTGCGTGAGTTACAGCTGTTTCACACACTCCGTGTGTAGAGTGTATGTGGTGCGTGTAGCAGTGTGTATGCAGGAGCAGCACGCGTTATTGCTTTCACATGTGCTGCGTTTGCAGTGCGCAACTGATCTAGGCTGTACCACAATCACAACATTTATTCTTTATTTTTTATTTCAAATCAGTATTTTAGCCTACATCCATTGTGTCGCGTTGTTGAGGTAGCCTACTGTGTAGGTCTCTGCTCTGCTGTTATGCACGACGTGCACGCACCGCTCCTGAGAGCGCGCGGTATGAGCACTAATCTATAAAACTGTAACATGGGTGCGGGAAAGTTACGCACTGCAAACGGAGTATGTGTGGAACATTCGTTAGTATAAACGACAACAAACAAGGTTAAGTCTGACACAGAAAAAGGGATTCAGTCTTTGGGAGAAAAAGAAGAAATGACATTTGGAAAAACTTTCATTTCATCTGTGTGTGTAGGCTACTTCTAACATGTTTGGTTGGTAAATATATGATGTAAATTCAATTCAGAGCGTCTTCCGTGTCTGGAATGGATGTATTCTTGAGTCTATAAGGTAACAATAATATAAGAAGATAATAAGAAGATAAGATTGTTTGAAATGGGTTCGGCTAAAAGAAAAATTGGTTTTGTCTATAGGCTAGCCTACTACTAGGTAGGCTTCTTATATATTGACTGGGTTAAATAGAATTGCCTACTAAAAAGAGACTAAAATACAATTTTCATTGACTAAAACTAGACTAAAATGTCATCTGTTTTCGTCGACTAAAACTAGACTGAGACTAAAAAGAGTATGAACGTGACTAAAACTAACAAAAACTAAAATGTCAACTTGACACAAAGACTAGATTAAAACTAAAAATTAAAACAGGCCGCCAAAACAACACTAATGTAAAGGGAACTTAACAAGAATGTTCTTATCTGTTTATAACGAGCTATTTCACTGTGTTTTTTGCAGTTTTGAAATGCGGATCCCATGTGTTTCCCCTGACCAGACCAGTTGCCTTATTGGATCAGAAGCAGTCGGATCTGTCTCCGATTCCTCTGAAGTCCACCCAGAATGCAGCAGTACTGTGAAATAAAGCGATGAGGCTGAGGCTTTAGTCACCGTCTGAAATCCAAAACATGCGCCATTATGATCTTCCAATCATAGCAAATGTGGCACACCGAAGAGTCGGCACCCTGTTAACCTCTGATTGTCTCAATTATTCTTATTGTAATAAGAAGAAATAATCACCAGGGCCAGTTTTATCCAGGCAAGACTTGGCGAGCATTCGGGCTGTAATGGCCAATGATGCGTGATCTGAGGACTTCAGGAAAATTAAGCCTCTCCCTCCAATGTTTTTAAGCATCATTTGTCTTGACTCAACAAATAACATCATTGTTCCCAATAGGGAACTTTTGCTCACTTGATTATTTAGCTTTTTCATATTTGAGCCGGTTACGATTAGGCAGTTATTTGCCTGTGTTGCCTTTTAGTTCGCCACAGGCACACGGCCCTGGTGTCTTACATTGCAATACATTTATTGCTTGTGATTGTATATTTTCATGTCTTGCCTGCTTGAATACTAGCCCATCCTCCCCAACTTTTGCTGTGTTATTTTTTTCATCAAACAGAACTCTATTCAATAACATTTTTGAAGTGAAACGAGTCTCTTGTGGAAATTTGCGCCGTCTCTATAAAGCATCTCTCCATTTCCAGTCCGACGACGTGGTCTTTTATGCACAGTGCTGCATACAACAATGCAATACATTTCATCCATGTGAGCTAAAAAAAAAACACGGGCCTTAACACAAACCACTGTGTTTTGCCAGGTGGGGTGAATTCCTTAATAATCGGAGTTGTCTTTGATTTAGCGTGTCCCATCCTCTTTTCTACTCTCTATGCAACAGCAATCCCACGATGCTCTAGTCCAGGGAAAGACTTCTGGTCCACACATCATCTCTGTGAGCTGTAAACACACCCCGTCATGTTCCACGTCTGTTATCGGTGCATTGGGTCATAATGATGAACATGCTTATCCACTGAAGAGCTGTCATAGGAGTAAACCAATGTCGACGCTTTCCTATATAGAACATTGTACAGTCTTACCTTGTGCTCTCTGTGACCCTCCAGTCGTTCTTGTTGTTAAACACCATCCCTTTCACCAGTCCTTGGGTTTTAGAAAAGTTGCCTTGGTTTAATTTTTAAAAACGAATAGAACATATTGCGAATTATACTTATTGAAACATGTTAAAATGCACATTGCTAAACGGAAGCCTAATGTATTTAAGGTCTGTGGAATTGTAAATGGTAAGTTCTATTAAAACAATAGATGTGTGTTTGAAAGACTTGTTCAGGAGCCAGACAAAGACTTCACTATGCGTTCTGTAGGATGTCTGTATTCTCTTAGAAATTCACTCGAGAGGTTATTTTCAAAGGGGTTGGACGCTGAAGAACAGTGTCTTTGTCATAATTGAATTGATGGTTCTGTATCTAATGCCTTTTCTGAAAAGAAGTCATTCAGTATTGCAAATACATAAATATAGATATACCTGGTGCAATAAAGTTGTGACTTTTGTGAAAAGATGCTTTTTGGATTGTTTTCTTCAATGCGCGTATGTAGTTTTTTTGTATATAATGCACAATTTCCATGTTGCAATTTCATGATGTTTTTTTAACATCTTCCTGTGGACATTTCAATCTGCAGATACTGATACACTCAAATGGTGTATGAATATACCATGTTACATGTATTAAGATTTTTGTAATGATTTATAATGAACACGCTTGTCTGAACAGAGCACCTGAGTTACTTTATTCACTCCGGAAACCATGAACACACAATGTAGCCTGATAAACTCCGTAATCACGTTCTCTTACACACATTACATCTTCCGTTTTCAGTTTCCGTTATTTAATGTAGATTTTTACATTCAGTGTGTTTTCCCCGAACAATAAATATCATAAATAAACTTAATGCAGTAACCTGGTTGAATCTTCATCAGAGTCCCGATACACCGATACACCGAAATTCATGGTCCTTCACACACACATCAGAGATTCAGGTCTTCTGTGATCCAGGTGTGTTATCCAGATCATTTATTCTCTAAACACGTTTCTAGAAAACATTTGAAAAAAAAAAAAAAAAAAAACTAATATTACCAAGGAACAAAACAAAAATAGCCCAATAGCTCTTAGTTTAAAACGTATTGAGAATTATTGAGTATTAACCTGATAAAAAAATCTGAATCTGTGGCAGAGAATAAACAAAATGAAAACTCTGGCTGATAATGATACAGTTTGCAAAATTTGCACTATAAATGATCATTTTTAGGCTGAAACCACACTGACATTGATTTGAGAAAAAAAATCACTATAAGACATTGTTCTTACCATAGGGTTCTTACAAGACAAATTCACTTACATTTTTACTATTGATAAATGGAAAAATATTAAATATGTGACTCTGCAGTAGATCAGTTGGGGGCGGAGCTTGTTTCTGGCAGAACTCCTCAAGAAGGAAACCGAAAGCAGACACGCCACGGACCATTTTTGAGACTGACGACGCCATTTCATGAGATTTAAAAACAGAACTATCTTTACAGGTAAGTTCGTTAAAACGTTTCAATCTGTATACGGAGCATTTACTCTAAACATGTTTGTCGAGCTCAAACACTTACACGGTCAATGTTTGGTCAAACACAAGTTGATCGATATTCACGGGCCCGGTAACATTTATTGGTTGAAAATAGTAACCGTAATTATTTTCTTCAAGCATATGGATTTAGAGTTCATTAAAGACTTTGATATTAATTAGTCAGACATTGGACAGTCTTGCTCGCTTGATCGTTATGATATTGGGAAAGGGCCCAGTTCAGAAAACTAGCCTATGTGAACTGTTTTTTTTTGTTTTTTTTTCACTTTTCACTCCATCATGTTGTCTAAATTGATCCAAACTGGTGCCGTTTGTTAGTAAGCATTTATGTTAACCGTAAAATGAATAATAACAAAGCAGTTTTTAGCTGTTCAAACTCCTGTAAATCCCGAGCTATGATTTCCTTTAACTATCCAGTAAGGCCTGTAACTGGCATGAAGTTGGTTTGACGTTCGATATTCGCATATTTAGGGACCGTCTCTAAAGAGACATGCGATATTGGTATAAACGTTTTTTAACTTCAATAGCATTTGAAGACAATGAATTACAGTCATAAAACCTACTGTACAATGTTCATCCAGGTCTCAGGTATGAGGCACACTTTTTAGATTTTTGATATTTATAACAATAAGCTGTTAAACGTACAGTCTGTAATTTTTGGCCACCAGGGGGCACTCGATATATATAATAACAAAAGACGTACTTTGATGACGTCGGGAAAGAGTATGGGCTCACGGGAGTTGTTGTCGCTGTCCCTGACAACCAGCCCTCCGAGGGAGAGAGAAAGAGAGCGCGAGCGAACACATTGGAACTGTCATTCTCTTCATTCCTCACTCACTCTAACTATGTATTTTTGACAATCACGTCTTTTCGAATAGAGATATAAATGAATTATCAGACCCTATTAAATCAATATTCCATCTAGCTAGTATTAATAGAAGTTTAAAAAACACGGTCACCTTTTGTTAATAAAATAATTACGTTTATACTATGATATCGAACAAGACAATGTTAGTGAACTGCATATAAAGCTACTTTCTCCAGCTTTAAGTTAGAACACATTTTAATTTACGTTATAGCTACTATACATGAGAGCTAGCCCGTCTGCGTTTCACACATGACATAATTCCACAAAATATACGGATAGATATAGTTAACTGAATTGGTGCTTACCTGTTTATTAGAATGCAAGCGAGATCGGCATCTCTCTGTTGCCTATAGGCCTATTTAGCTTGTCAAAGCTCTCTCCATTTTAAAATTCAACCCCACTGTTTAATGTGTCATGCTTCTTCTCCTGTCTCAAATCTTCTCGGGTTATATTTTTCACCTGTACGTTTGCCAGGTTGACCATATTTTGATTACCAAAAACCAGGACACTCGGTCAGCAGTTTTTTTGAAAACCAGGACATTTTCATCACTTTATAAATACAGTCAGGACGGCCAGGACAGAACTTGAAAGCAGGACATGTCAGGACTGTTGGTCACCCTAACGTCTGCGCTTTGAGCTGGCTCCAGCAGCAGAACGTGCAGGCAAAGCGTAATCGTGGTCCATAAATATCCTGTAATGTAATCTAGAGCGAGCATGTTTGCGAGACAGATGTTGAGCTCCGGGTCCTGAACTGCGCACGCGCACAATGTCAGAGTGGTAAGCTAGCAAGAGATCTTGCGTCACGGCGCTAGCTGGAGGCAAAACAAAGTGAAAACTGGAGGCGGCCAATGCAAATCAGCACAGATTCGGCTAATAAGGAGCTTAAATTACTTTTATTATTATTAAATATCATCGTATTGTGTTGTTTGGTGCTAGTATCAATGAAAAATGAATATGCTGTATATGGACTTTTTATTTCTAGAAAATATTCACATGATTAAAATCGCACCGTAATCTCACTGTTTACATTGTCGTCGGCACTGGCTCCGGCAGAAACTGCAAGATTCGTACGCACAAGTCATGATCATTCAGCACATAGTTATAGGCATCTAAAGATTTATATGCCCTCAGTTTACTCCATGTAGAAGGTGTAGAAGTCAGGCCACTCAACCGAGGTAACGTTAATCCTGTCAGATCGTCCATGCATTGAGTGAGCGTGTAATTTAGGCGGCTACGGGTCGGCCAATCTGGTTCTATCTGTTAAAATTAACTTTTGAAAATAACAATTGCGGTCCTGGACACTGAGTGACCTTACAAATTAAGATAAAATCTGATTTTCTTCAGTCATTGTTTAAAAACAAGCTAACAAAACTTGCTTACTTGCATTAGTTAAGCGGCCAGAGCGCTCATTCTGCCTCCACCTAAGCTCCACCCACATAAAAACGTCACCGTGTTAACCAACTATAAAGGGGTCTATAGAATCACGCCAATCCTATTGGCTGATGGCGCAGCCGCGCCCTTTGACGCCTATGCGTCATCATATTATAATAGTGCCGCGCATCCGCTCCTCAGATTTCTCTGCCTTCACGAAGCGGCCATTTCGCCCTTCGACTTCTGATTTTCTGAGCCCGTTCAAATGGATTATCTCGACGGATTTCACCTGTTCTTGCTCTTTCTCTCCTGTTCCTGTCTTCTGCTTCTTGTTAAAACACAATAGACATACAAAATCTGTGCATTTTGGGCACTGTTTGTGTGAAATCATATTTATTTTTTGTCCATCAATAGTGTGCTTTCACTTTTAATTAACCATGAGCAGCGCAGCAAAAATAGCCTCAAAAATTACATATTTTTTCTTCTCAAATATACTTTTTTTTTTTTTTTTTTACAATTATTCCATAATTTAATTGTTTTAAAAAACGCCATCTGATAATAGCAAAATCGGAACCGGGTGAAAAATATGACCAAAACAGAATATAGAGATACCAAAGAAGCCCCTGAAGAGACTAATTTCAACTTTTCTGTACTTATAAACACTCCAAATATACAACAAAATGCATTTAAAAAACGCGTTGCAGCAGCACGCACAGATAGGCAGGACGGCTTGCATGCCTATTGGCTGTCCTGCGGCAACTGCAGCAGCCTATAGACATTATGCACCAGAGAAACGTTGGCGCCGCCATCATAGATATGTATATAAAGGCTAGATGTGTTACGGCGGAGTTTCCATCGTCATCACCGGTGGCCATCTTGTCACGGGTAAGCTGATGTAAGATGAGCGGTCAACACGAAAACAAATACTCTTATCTCGTTGAAATCTCTGACGGATTTACAAACGGTTTGGTTTCTTACAAACGTTATTAATGAGGCTATAATTATCTATGGCTATGATTATTTATTTATACACTTATTATTCATAAGTCTGCTGTGTCATAGCTACATCTCTGACGTTTATAACAAACCAAACCATTTGAAAATCGGTAGAAAATTGAGCAAGTTATGGTTATTTAAATAGTACATGTACCATTAATACAATGTTACGAGTGAGCGAGCTGCCTGTGACAAGATGGCCGCCAGGTGCAGACGTCAACCTCCATTGGCCAGCAGCGCGGACGACACATCTAGCCTTTATATACATATCTATGGCCGTCATCTTTAGAATATTGTCTTTGAACTTCCGGTTTCGCGGTCGCTCTGTATATTTATGGCATCGCTGTCGAGGAGTAATTAGCTGGTGAAGTGGATCTACTTATTGTAGAGTTAACAAAAGTTATTATGAGCATTGTAATGTTTATCATAAGTATTGTAAAGCAGATGTCTTAACAAATGTCAACCGGGAAATTGTATACGAGCAGTTTATTCATACCTATGCAAGATCCCTGTCAAAATACAGACCGGAAGTCAAAAGACAACGAGTGCAGCACTGAAAAGGGGCGGGGCTACATAAGGTCTATAGAGAGAGGCCCCAAAGTGCTTGTGAAACACCAGTTCAGAATGCTCACGACCAGAAAAATCCTCGTGCAGATTTGCGAAGGGGACTGGTTTTCTGTCAATAGATCTGAAGGACGTGCATTTCCAAATACAAATAGTGTCATGTCACAGGCGTTTCTCTGAGATTCGCCTTCGAGGGCCAGGCATATCAAAACACAGTTCTGCCCTTAGGCCTGTCCCTGACACCCTGTACATTTGGGGCCTCTGGCCTGCTTCGTCTCAAGGTCGATCAGAAATGCGTTTTAGCTCTGAAACCTTGAAGAGCAATCGACTGGTATCAGCTCAGGCGTAAACCTGGAAGGAAACTCTCTCGAGTGTGAAGGTGGTGTCCACGGATACCTCCACCTCGGGATGAGGAGCGTTGCTCGAGGGCAGATCGTTCTTTGGCCAGTGGTCAGAACGAGAAGGCTCCAACACATAAACTGTCTGGAAATAATGGCAGTGTCCCCAGATAAAGGGTCACAACATCTTGGTCTGTTCGGACAACATATCAGTGGTGACCTATATAAATCGCCAGGGTGGCATCAGGTCCCGAAACCTTTACAAGCTGACGGAACACCTCCTGATCTGGGCTCAGCTCAATCTGCTCTCACTAAGAGCAGCACATGTGCCTTGTCATCTGAATTTGGGACCAGACAGACTGTCCAGAAACAATGTTCCAGCAGTAGAATGGTCTCTGCAGACGGTCCTACTGCTGTGGAAGACATTTGGCAGAACGCAGGTAGACCTGTTTGCGTCCCAAGAAACGCTCATTGTCCAAAGTTTTTGTCCATGAGCACGGATCCGCTGGCCCACGTATGGCCCCGCTGCCCGCTCTATGCTTGCCCATCTCGCTCCTGCCTCAGGTATTGGAACGGATCAGTAAACATGGATGCTCGGTGCTGCTTGTGACTCCGCTCAGGACAAACCAGCAGTTCTGGGGTCTCATTTATAAAGCGTCCGCTTTCATTACGCTTGCCATTTGATGTTGCGCAGTGTTGTGGTGGCCGTGCGAGTGCGAATTTTGTCGGCAGGAAAAATGGTCCAAGGAATCGTTTGGTTTGTAGGCGTACCGAACTGGAAGCCTTGAACCGAAACGGTTCAATACGAATACATGTACCGTTACACCCCTACAGGCAAGCGTTAGCATCAGTCGGGCAGCGCTCCTCCTCCTTTAGCTTACACCAGCGAGCGAATGCTGGATTAATGTTGATCCTCATCCTGGCTTTTAATTTGTCACTCTCCCATTTTCTTTATTTTTAGTGTCCTCTGACAAAACCTTTGCCTTCTTCCTTGTAGCTGTTGGTTATGTCATGACGAAAACATACAGACGGCAATCAAACGCTAGTTGAGCACTAACGTCAGAATCAGGGTTGTTCCGATAGACGATAGTATCGTGTATCGACGATTGTCTGAGTATCGCCGATGGCAGATGCCTTTGACGATATCAAGACTATAATTAGCTCGTTTTACCATTAATGTATTAAATTATTTGGCCTATTATTATTATTATTATAAAGCTAGTATTGTTATTAAATTAATATAAGGAACTACAATTAATTTGCCTTGCCTAAATTCATAACGTGAATGAACATAATTCATCACCATGTTATAACACTTGCGACAACACCGACACGCATTTATGAGGAGAATGTTTTTAAAACAGACTAAAAACTACATCCCACATCAAAATTTAATTGCAAGGTGATTCTCAAGGTTAGACATTGAGACTTTTACTCCTGCGCCGCCATAGCAACGCGGCGAAGGGTAAAACAACGAGCGCCCGCCATTAAGCAACACGCAAGCGGAAGATAAACAAGTGCCTAAAATAAATCTAAATAGAAATGTAACCTCAAATGAATGGACAAATCAAAGAATAACAAAATAATACCATTGCAGAGATGGCCACTGAATTTTCTGTTGCTGTTATGCGTAATGGTCGGCAGCTCTACACTGAAAAGCAACAATGAAATGCACTAACGTTAGTTGTGTGGGGAAAAAGATACAATTTTGGCTTTTTATGAAACAAGCTGACATTGTACAAGCTGTGGCACTGACAGACTGAGCTCATTACAGCCACTTTGTAACACTGCTTTTGAATTAACAGTTTTTTTTTTAATGAATAAAAAATCGATTACATAGTTAATGTAATTGATGCTTGATGGGTATTTAAACACACATGGTGTTCATACCAGGGGATTTGATGAGCTGGGCAATGCTTTTGTTCTCCCAAGACTCAGCTGGATGCCGATAGGGACAATATTGTAATGTTAAACCTACAAGCGACACCTTTCTGTGGTGGTCAATGCAGGCGCTAGGAGACTGTCTATATTTGATAAGACATTCTGTAATAGAAGATGTATTCATATACTGTATAGCTGCTAAGTTAGCGCCTTTCACAGACATGTAACGTTAGCTAACGTTAGTCACAAAGCACTTAACATTAGTGTTTTATTATTCACGTCTCACCACCGACATACATTCGCATACACAGATATCATTCATTAATACAAAGTAGTCCGTTAGTATCCATAACTGACATAATCCACAGCAAAACTTCTGTGAATAGATACCTTTTTGATTTGCCTCGGGCATTGACTTCGGTTTGTTTTACCCTTCGTGGCTGGTTGCTATGCAGGTCACATGATAAGTGACGTAACGCGACCAAGAGAATCCATTCACAAATGATCAAGAGTACTTGTTTTAACAGACGCATTATTCTTATATAGATCCAAGATGAAAACGGCATCGTTGTTCGTCAGTATTTTGTTTCCATATAGCAAATTAAAAAAACGTTTAATGACACTAACACTAAAAACAATACAATTACTAAATAGTATTAATAATAATAATAATAATAATAATATCACTAAAATAGTATTATAGCTACCGTTATCATCGTCGTCTCTGAGAGAACGCGGCGTTAATGCAGATGCCGAAAGCAGTCCGTTTTACTTTCACTTTCAGGGAATGAGCGCGTTTCCATGCACGTTCTTAACCCGGTTATGTTGAATAAACTGACAATGCATGTGGTCATGCATCAACCCGTTTTCCTTTATCAGAGTCAAGTCATAAGTATATAAACCGATCGACTGATTTCGACTGATTTCTCCCGGCATCAAAACACATTAACCCGCATACTTCGTGCTTACTAAGTGCGCATGTGAAGTGCATCTAAACAGACAGAGCACTGGTAGGAGGACATATATCGCAAACTCCGAATCTTTCTGACCCAATAAATTATTTAAACGCGTTTTCATCTCGTGCAGAAAGTGAAAATGCTGCATGTAACGGCATAGAGGCTGTGTCCGTAAATTTCTCGTTGACATGTTAAAATACAAAAAATGATTAGGATCTTTTTTTACCTCACTATACCAGGAAATAACCTGATCCTATTAATAAACACTCCACCTTTGCTAGCAAAATAGAAAAAAAGATACTTGTATATAAAACGAAGTAATAAAACAAGCAAATTAATGAGTAACTAATCAAGTTAATAATCCAATAAGTAAGCCCCGCCCCCTCACGATAATATCGTGGATCTCACAGGCTGACGATAGGACGATATGAAAATGGAGCATATCGCCCAACACTTCGTCAGAATCTGAGGAAGTTGGGGGTGGTGGGGGAAGTGACGTATGCCGTAAAGCGGTCGAATTTTGTAGTTCTTTTTGTGCTCTGGTTCCTACCCGAAACCTGAAGGTACATAGTGCAAGTAAAAGCGGTACACTGTCAGGCTATGGCACACGTGTCATTCAACCTATTGTAAGTTGATGTTCCATCTCAAGGGTTTTGCTAATATATTATAAAGGTTGAAAAAATACATAGTGTGCCTTTTAAGGATACATTTTTTTGGGCTTTGATATCTCGTGAAAAAGAGTTTTTCCCTTAACATAAGATATTACACAGTACTCGTTCCCTCTTCTAGAGAGAACCGAGGTTACGTTCAGTAACAAGAGTATGTTTTGTCTCGAAACACATGCCAGTGAGTTGACAGTAAATCTGCATCCCAACTCAAGCTAATACCATGTTAAACTTATGTTCATTAACAAAAACAGTAACATCTGTTAACCCCCTGGGGACCAAAACGCGTCCCCGCGGTTTGATAGTTTTTTTTTTCACACAGCTGCAACATAGACTTAAAATACTCCGTCATTGATGGTCATATAAATAAAATCGATACATGATTATAAACTATAGAGGGTCTTCTTTTTTGTGTACACTCTTATTATTATATAAAAACCTTGTGTTTTTGTAAAATAAATAAAATAAACAAGGTGCGCTTTCAGCTCACTCTGTCTCCGCAAAAATCTTTCTGAAACGCGTCCGAACAAAGAGCTGTAACTTATTAAATACTTGTCACAGAGACACGAAAGATCTCTTTTTATGAAGCTGAGATTCTCTTCTTTTAATTGGAGTAATTTATATAAAAAGCAACTATTCTCAGTTGATGTAATCTCTATGAAAAGAGAGAGATGTCAGTATTTTCCCTTTCACCTCATTACAGCGAATGAGGTGCTAATGTGACTAAGGGTGTCTCCGATTTATCGGTCGCGATTACGATCGGCCCGATAATTGCTTTGGGATGTGTGATCGGCGGTCTCTATAAAGGCCGATCCAGAAAAGCCGATCAAATGACACAAAACTCGCGAGACAATTTTTTTATGCCCTGGTAAAAATGGCTTCAGCTGTCTGGCAATTGTACAAGGTGTGTGAAAAAGCAATTCACTAGCAATCCATCTGCAATGTGTGTACCACGCCGCTGTCTGCTTGTCAAACTGTGATCAACATGTAAAGAAAGATTAGAGTCTGTCCCGCAACGGAAGCGCGCGTCCGAGTGAAGACTGCGCGAGCTACAGACGACACTGTGTCCACTGATGGCCGCGGCAACGAGCGCTCAGGTTGAGTTCAAAAACTCATAATATATATGAAGCCATACTGTAGTATAATGTGAGATAGAAATGAATGTTTAAGTCATTAAATGCAAGTTCACGTAAACTTTTCCCTCCGCTGTCAGTCATTCTCCATTCACGTTCAAACAGCGCGTCGTCAGTCATTCTCCATTCAGCATTAAAACAGCACAGCGCGTCGCGTTCGGCAACGATGAAAACTCTCTCCAAGATGAATAAATGTTAATATTATTATACTTGATCTGTAGATAAAGCTCTGGTTTTGCATAAATTGACTCTCTTGCTGTAGTACCTCAATCATGTTCCTTTCTGTATCACAACACTGGAGAGCACTATCATTGTTCTTCACGCGCACAGTAACTGAAATGTAAAACTGTTAAAAGAAAAGGCTCAATAAACTATTGCATAGATAGATACTGTATAATACACTATGCATCGATATGTATTTCCTTTGTGCTTAGAACTTTTCCAAACGGACTCGAAGAGCTGCGCGCTGTGACTCATGTTGCCTCAAGCGCATCATTCAGCGCTCGTGATGCGCATAAGCGCTGTGTGCCGCACTCTATTCACAATCTTTCATAAATCTTTTCATAAGAGTCTTTCATAATCATATCATAATAATTTTGCGCAATGAAAGATTATTAATTGCATTTTTTTGTTCTGTCCTATCTATCAGTTGCTGCCTCATTAAACAGCTGTGTTATACATTTGTGCTTTATTTATTTTCTTAATTTTATAGTAGACTATAAAATAATTGGGCCCCGACCCCCCTAGAGGGGTAATATCCTTCTCACCTTTTTCACCCCTGACCCCGTTTGTCTGATAAATACATAAAAATACATATAAATACACAGGTGTAAATTCATGATACAGTCTTCTCTTAATTGTAATACTTATTGTTGTTAAATATAGTTTAATAATAATGCTACATGATAAATAGAAGGCTTCAAATAGACTCTATAATCGGTGATCGGTATCGGGTGATACAGCTTCCAGTAATCGGTGATCGGCCCCAAAAATCCTGATCGGATCACCCCTAAATGTGACCTCGCCCACTGAGAGCGCATGCTATTCAAACTCTAATGTTGAGGCAAGCCATGAAAACACCCACATCGATAAAAACATACAGTTTATTATGGATCTAACCTTTCGTCTTGCTGCGCAGTGAGAAGATCCTGGAAAAAGTTACCTTACAGTTTCATTTTGAGGAGCACGGATTCAGCTGATGCAGTAAGTCATTTATTATAAGTGCTTTGTTCTAATCGCGTTATTGAATAGTGTCTACAAAGACTGTTTAAATATCAAATGCATGTCTGATAGGAAGGAATAGACTAATTCACAGACGTGCGCGCTGTGCGTTAATTCACTTTCGCTTTCATTGGAACAAGAATCTCATGTGACATCCTTACATTAGTTAGATAACATTAGTTATCTGTATAACCAAAAAGAGTGTTTAAATATGATTCGGATGTGTGGACGGACGGACCAACGAACGTTAATTTAGTTAGACTGAGTTTCTGCTCATATTATTTTCTTTTCAAGATGTTTTAAACTCTAACTCTGAACCAATTCTACATGGCCCATATAAAATTTGACCAGGATTTGTTTCCAGGTATGACTAAAAATTTGTTTTGACTTTCATTTATACTTTGATTTTATACATACGTGTATATGAAGAGTTCAGATGCAAAAGCCTCTAAGTGCCATTTGAAATTTTTCTAGAATGATCAATTTTATCAAGCTTGTATAAGTTCAGTAATTTCACTTAAATGGCAATGAAGACTACCTATTAATTGTCATTTAAGTGAAATTACTGAACTTAAATAAACTTGATAAAATTATCATTGTAGAAGAATTTTAAATGGCACTTGGAGGCTTTTGCATCCGAACTTCTTCATATACATATACATATATATATATATATATATATATATATATATATATATATATATATATATATACATACATGCATACATACAGGGGTTGGACAATCAAACTGAAACGCCTCTCATTTTAGTTTGGGAGGTTTCGTGGCTACATAGGACCAGCCTGGTGGCCAATCTTCATTAATTGCGCATTGAACCAATAAGAGCAGACTGTGAAGGTCCAATTAGCAGGGTAAGAGCACTGTTTGAGTTTTATTAAAATTAACCATTAGTCATCCAGTATCATGAATTTAGATAATGATAACCACAGATAAAACCAGGCATAGCCTATAGCACCTACTATCATGGCAAAATATAACTTGGTTTTTGGTGTGAAAAATAGGAGCCTAAATGCATTATTAAATAGGCTACTGTAATTATATTCCATTAGTCCTTTAATACATTGTCTACATTAATAATATAATACAATTCAGTATGTATATTCCATATTTTATGGCTGTACATTATAGGGCTGTATTCAACCAAAGAAATCCTTAAGTCGACCAAGGTCTTGTCCTGCGCGACGAGTTAGTCGAACTAAAAAAAAAAAACGGATGTTTAATGATTGAACATTTTTTAAACAATTGTCATAGAGCATTTATAAAACAACAATGAAAAAACATCGAAAATAAATAAAACTATAATAATAATACAATTCTTTGAAAATTAAGTGATTTGTTTAACTGCAAGTGAGGAGCTCTGTCCTTGGTCTATACTGACGGTCACAAATCGCGCACCTGATCACACCACACGCTACAAAATAATATAACTGCTATCTGCCACATAATGAAAAATCCTAACAAAAGCTCTCGTTTATACAGGCTGTATTCTTCTTTACTTACAAAGCTATGGGTTAACTTTTGTCCAGCCGATCTGTTAGGCGTCTTAAAACAACAGACAAAATAGCCTAAAAAACTATCTGAAATCTAGGCTGTGTTGTAAGATAGCATATAAGTTTAATTTCGTTTTGTTACATTATTTAGGCTACTTTCAAATGAGTCAAGTGTACAAATAAAAACCTATTAAGAAAACAATCTATTGAGTCAGTATGATAAAGCCGTTAAAAGAGCTGCTCACGTCTTTTGCGCGCTCAAGTTTGATTTCAAATAGGCACGCGATGTGCGCGCTCATAATGGAGCAACGCGGTCGCCACCGTCGCCTACCTCCACAAACATGTAGCCAGACAAAAGATTTAGATTTCTTGGACATTCTGTCGACTAAAGTAGCGTGAACTGAATGAATACAGCAAAACCACCTACCAGTACATCCTTTACTGAGCGCGAGCAGCAGCGCAGCCAGTAGGTGCGGTTCCCGAGTGTGTTATGTGTGTGCGCTAAACTGTGGCGCAGTTACAAGAAATAGCCTAAAAGCATTTAAAGTTGGGGATAAAACATAGGCTAATTATATTTAGAATACAGTAATAAATAACTGCTTTATAAAGGAATAAATATCAGGGAGTAAATCATTGAAAATGTATTTCTATTGGCAAAAAAAAAAAAAAAAATGCGACTGGTCGACCAATAAGAATTTCAGTCGACCAAGACGATATCGACTGATTAGTCGACTAACGACTAAAGTTGACAGCCCTAGTACATTACAGTAAATTCATGGTAAATGGATTCAGTATCAATTCAGATTTTGACTGTATCTTTGCGCACAGTGTTTCTCCTGTTTGTCAGCGCTGTTTCATCTGCCTTTAAACCGGTTGAAATCACTGAGACATTTGTTTTCTTCGCTGAATTCAAGTGCTTCTCACTGGATCTCGTGAGCGAGACGATCAGAGTAAACGCGTTCTGCTCTAGTGAGCTTGCACTGCACTGCCATTTGGACTTTGAGCTGAGCAGATAAATGCTCTGTGTGGTGCGCGGTTCAATTACCTTGTATTTACAAATCTACTACAACCCAATTTCATTTTTAATTCACTTCAGTGTTTCAAAATTCAGTTGTGTATTGTGTATTTCCTCTGTGTCCACATACAGGTCTGAAATCAAGTTTCTGCCTGTAAATTGAAGGAGGAGGGAGGAGGAGAACCAGACCTGCAAAATGAGTGTGCGTGAGGAGAGAGAGGAGGAGACGTCTGTTCACACTCAGAGAGCAGCATCTCCAGTATCCAGCTGTGTGTCCATGAAGAGTAACATCTCCATGATTATTCCCCCTAAATCTCAGTGATGGACCATCTTCAGGATTCAGCTGTGTGTCCATGAAGAGTAACAACTCCATGCATGAATCCCCCTAATCTCAGTGATGGACAATCTTCAGGATTCAGCTGTGTGTCCATGAAGAGTAACATCTCCATGATTATTCCCCCTATATCTCAGTGATGGACCATCTTCAGGATTCAGCTGTGTGTCCATGAAGAGTAACAACTCCATGCATGAACCCCCTAATCTCAGTGATGGACAATCTTCAGGATTCAGCTGTGTGTCCATGAAGAGTAACATCTCCATGATTATTCCCCCTAAATCTCAGTGATGGACAATCTTCAGGATTCAGCTGTGTGTCCATGAAGAGTAACAACTCCATGATGAATCCCCCTAAATCTCAGTGATGGACAATCTTCAGGATTCAGCTGTGTGTCCATGAAGAGTAACAACTCCATGATGATTCCCCCTAAATCTCAGTGATGGACCATCTTCAGGATTCAGTTGTGTGTCCATGAAGAGTAACATCTCCATGATTATTCCCCCAAAATTCAGTGATGGGCCATCTGTGACCTCTGACCCTGTGTGAGTATATGAAGCTGGTGAACAATCTGCTGTAGTGAACATATTGATCTTTTCAAAGCAGCTTTACAGGGATAAACAGGAAAATAATGATTCAGTGATGTAAACAGAGTTCAATTCTACTGTAAAGCAGCTCTTAAGAAAATAGTGTCATTATTCAGCTGAAGTCAGTGCTGATTCACTGCTCACGTAGTATTAAGTGCACCATGATAAGACTATATTTATATTCAACAAAAATAAAGAAAATACAAACAAACATGGAGCACTTATATTTGAGTGGGCTCTATCCTTATCTAGTTAAACTCAGATTCCTAAGATTCTCTTTATAGCAAGTATCAAAGTATCCACAACAATGGCAACATGCACATTATGGCATGTGTGTTATTATAGGAAAATAAGGGATACTCAAAATATGTGTACTTTACCACACAATGTACGTCATTTCAGTGACTGCAGTTAAGTACGTGTATACAAGTTTCTCAGACAAACATATTTTTTTGCTCAACCTATTTTTGTACAATTTAATTCTAAAAATAATACAAATAAATGTAATTTTACACACAAACCATCATTCAAAATAATAGCTTTTGTAGCATTATACACTACTGTCCAAGAGTTTCTTTTTAAGAAATTAATAATTTTATTTAGCAAGGATGCATTAAATTAGTCAAAAGTGACAGTGAAGACATTTACTGTATATTGTTATTAGAGGTGTTTTAATTTTTCAATTAAAGAGAGCTTAGAGGATTAGTATTGGCTGCTTTTGGTGCTCTAGACTTTATTGGTCATTTAGTGTTTCAAAAATGAGCTCCAAGGTTAAGAATACGCTAAGTTACTTAAATATACAAACATATAATCCCAAAAGAGTGATAGATTCTCAGTTTGTTATTTGTATGGTCTAGACTCTGGCGTATACAGGACAAACTGCGTTCCCTGTGGCTTTTATATATAACGCTTCTTTGATGCCTTAAATACGGGATAATTCCATATTATACAGAATGGTTGGCAAACCCTAATTTCCATCCATCTTTTTTCCAGAAGCATCAGCAGGAAGAGAGCAGCATCTCCAGTATCTGACTGTGTGTCCATTAAGAATAACAGATCCATGTTTGATCCTCATATTCTCAGTGATGGACCCGCTTTGACCTTTGACCCTGTGTAAGTATGATCATGTAGATAGTAATGATTGCGAATTGCGAAAATGAAAATACGCACAATGGAAACACGTCCATTTCGCAAAAACTCCTGTTTATCGCCAAAAAGTTTTTACGCTCGCATGAGGAGGTTTTTCAGGCAATTCGAAAAAGGAATATTTCGCAAAACTGCAATGGAAAGGGGTTTTGCGCATTTACAGTCACCTGACTTAGAAGACGCGGTGTGTTTTGGGTCCGTGTCTGCAAATAATAATAATAATTATCATCATTATAGTATTTATTAGGCTACATATGTAGAAGACGCTTTTATCCAAAAAAAAGGAACAAAGCAATTCATCACATTTCATTAATAATACAGGTTGGACAGTAATAATAGGGCTAAGATTATCACAAATAAACACAAGATTTTGACGCATATCCAAGTCTGTGTGCGGACTGGGGAGCACGCACTGCATGGCAGAGGCGCCTGTGAAAATGTAAAACACTTACATTTTCCTATCAACAGAGGAAACAACTTAAAATACTCTATCATTTCTGGTCATACAGAGTATAAAAATACATTATTCACAACTACTTTTTATTTGCGATTTTGCGTAATCTCACAATAACAAGAAAACGTTGTGCTTTTGTAAAATAAAATAAAACAATCAGGCGCGCTTTCATGATCTCTGTGAACTGAAGTGCGAGAACTGAAACAGTATATAGCCTTTGTACACTAAAGCTTTAATTGTCCACTTTAAAATGAAAAAATTCGAATCGATAGCTTAATAGCCTAACTTCTAAATGTAATCCGTATGAAATGTGCATTTTCCAGGTTCTAATTTGGCCTTAGAAAACCAGTAAAATCTAAATAAATTTTTTCCATATAAATTTGTGAATATTTTAAATGTTTAATAAAGGGGCAAAAATAAATAAAAAATATCTGAAAATTAGTTGATATATATGTAAGCAATAAGGTACTCGAGGCTGTGCTGTATCGTGAATAAGTTACGGCTGAAGGGCGTTGTTAGGCGCGAAGCGGAGTGCCTGCAACCCCTTCAGCCGTTACTTATTCACGATACAGCACAGCCTCGAGTACCTTATTGCTTTTATAAAACGGTCACCACACAATATTAAAGTAAAAAACAATGTATTAGTGCAACTTTCATGTAGTTAAATCAATAAAAACATTCCTTCCGCTAGAAAAATATAGTCCCTGACTGTGAAGAGCAACGTTCCAATGTGTACCTATGCAGGAAAGCTCAAATAAAAACAACAAACCATTTTCAAACTTTGTCTTATTCTTTTTATTTTTTACAACACAAAATTTGTGAAAATTTCCTCACACAAATATAGCTTATCTCTCAGCAAAATAACAAATAAAATAAAAATAAAAACACGATATTAGCACATATTTTGATGGATAACAGTTAGGACTTTAATCTAGTTATTAATTTAGTTGCTAAAATGCTGCCTAACAAGAGATACTTTATTTATTGTTGTTTATTTAAATTTATTTGAACATCTCCGTTTATTGTGCACGCATTAAATATTTGTCTCATTTCAGTCGGCTCCTCTGTGGTGATATTTAACACGGTCCTCTTTAGTTGGGACTCAGCGCTGTCATACATTCGAGAAGACTCGTAATGAAAAAAATACCGTGCAGCAAAGGGCAGTGAAATGCTTCGGTGACTGGTGTAGTGACTGACAGGTGTGTTGGGATTAAGCGCATCGGACAGTTTTATGGTGCTGAAATCTTTAGTAGAAATCAGTGTGTGATGCTGCGTTTAATCAGGACCCTCTCTTCTCATTGTCTTTACGACTCCAACAAAAACATTATTGGATGAGGTAAATTCGCTGTCTCTCATTATCAGACACCAGGACAAACTCAAAGGTGATCATTTAGGAATCTGTTCAGACCCGCACGTAATGCTGACATAGCTACTGATCCCATATTTTTGTCCTTTGCGTAGTGCGTTGAGTTCTGTCTTGGTGATTTGTTTAAAATCTATGCTGCCTGCAACCCTTTACGAATGTGTCAATGTTACATTTCAATGTGTGGTCAATTTGTGGTTGCTAAGGGTGTTGCTAAGGGCGCAGTGATAAATAGAACTGTTGGGCAGAAGCGGTCATAGCCGTGTTTTATCGTGAATAAAGCACAGCTATTGACCAATCAGAATCAAGGATTGGAACTAACCGTTACAAATATATATATATATATATATATATATATATATATAGTATGTTGTTTTTTTGGCGCAGCATTTGGTGTTGGCCTACAGGTCAAACAGGTGTTGGTGCGTTTTAAAAGTACAACAACCGTTCATTTTTTCATTTTGCAATTATGGGTTATCTGCAATTATAGCAAATCTGTAATGGAAACGTGCCTTGATGATCACATTTCATGTCTTAGATGAGTGTGCAGAGTTGCAGTTTCACTGTCATTGGGCCATTTTCAGGATGGATTTTAATTCCCAGTAGTATTGTGATGTGGTCACATGTGTTTTAAACGATCTGATAGCACAATGTTTTAAATTACTGCATGGCTGGACGTTAACTTTTTTTCCACATGTTTTTGCGCATAGAAGTTGAAAGCTTTATAGCACAGGTCACACAATGGTACCACAAGAATAAAAGTTCATATCTGAACATAACCACAATAAAATACAAACAAGTATTTGAGAATAAATATATTAATAACAATTATTTTATTATTATCATAATTATATTTTACAAAAGTCTTTATTTGACAGAATTGGCATGTCCTTGAAATTTGCTTTAACCTTTTTGAACTTCAGGAAAGATTATTTTATGGATGATTCGATTGGTGTGTGTTTGTGTAATTGGAAGCAAGCAGAATACAGGTGTTTACTGTTAGCAGAAGCAGCACCATCACGCATCTACAGTTAAAGGGTACCTATTATGGAGTTTTGAAAATTGCCCTTCATGTAGTGTGTAACATAGATCTAAGTGAACGAAAACATCCTGCAAAGTTTTAAAAATGAAAGTTCACCGTATACAAAGTTATTGTCTCTCAAAAGTAAGAGTCGACTCTGAGTCTCTGATATGAATCGTTCAACGAACGATGCTTTTCCTTTGTCTAGTTGACGTCAACTTGACAAGTTATTTGAATAAGAAACGCCCACTTATTGCGCTCTGAGACGCCAGGGAAAACCGGAAAACAATCATGTCGACGAGACGCTGTGTTTTGAAGTGCGATGCAAAAGCGAACTTTTTTCATCTGCCAGGAGAGGAGCATTTGAAGACTAAGTGGCTACAGTTCATATATACAAGTATACATAGTTCCCACATGACGTCACGACATACGGGCATTTGCTGACCCGGCGCTATTGCTGCGGGCAAAACATTAGAAGAAACAATGAGTTCGTGCTATAGAGATGCTACGTGCTATGAGATGAGTTTCGTGCTATAAAGTGAAAATGGTCATCTCCTGCTGGGTCAATGGATGATAAAATCGTGCCGGAGGTTCAGTTAAATCGGGATTTTACACTATACCCGTCATTATAGACTCCATGGATGTGAGAAGACTAAGCTTTTGTCCGAACAACGACGGAGATTATGGCTGGCGAGGATAAACAGGAAAGAAACTCACTCAAAACACGCAAGAATTTGTTTGACAAAAGCACAATGTTGTGTTTTATTGCGAGTGTAAGTTAACACATTGCAGTTTGAATAATGTCCTGTATGAACAAAATGACGAGGTATTAAAAACACAAAACAACATTGTTTCCACTGTTTGATCTCACATTCTAGCATTGCGATCTCAGATTATGTCCCTAAAGAACCCGCATATAATGTAGTTCCGCATTACATTAACGTTAATTAAATTGCACGCGAGTTATTTATTTTTATATTCATGCACCAAACCATGACGCCCGCAAGTACATGCATATCACAGAAAGCACCGGTGACTGTTTTAAGGGTAACATAGGAATTAAGTTGTGCAGGCTATGGCTTTTTAATAGACAGATTAGCATCATGATGCTTCTTCGCTATGATAAGTTATTTTTCCATTGATTGCACTTGAGCAAACGTCACCGAACCAACCCACGGCAAGCAGATCGTACGCCTCCAGTGATTTCCAGACTCGGAATTGCTCACAATGTGTAAAAACTCCTCACCAATACCAGATAATGGTAACTTACACATGAAAATACTGTATCTGAGGCAAAGCTGCATAATAATTGCTCAGTGCTTCCTTCTGTTACTGCATACGGATCCACACCATTTATGAATGAAATTTTCGCATTGTACCTCTCTCTGTCTTGTTTTAATGGTCTCTTTATAATCTATTTCACTTTGTCTTTTCATGATTTGCATTTGTTTGTAAAACGACATTCTCTGATAAAACTTTGTAAAAACCTATGGTAAACACAGCGGTTTTGCCCTCAAAGATGGCAAGATCTCTGGGGAGGTCACGTGACATTAATTCGCCTGTGGGAACTATGTATAAATTAATAAACCATAACCCATTTAAGGTGATAGGCGTTCGTTTCCGAATATTCTCTGCACAGACAATACCAATCACAACTTGGCTAGGTCATCTGACCAATCACCGCAGATTAGCGTCACGCAAAGGCGGGTTTTGGAAAAAGGACTCGCTAAACGATTCATATGGGAGTCGGTGAGCAAATCAGGTAAAAATAAATGCATATTATAAGACAACAAAAGGGTTTTTTGTCATTGCATGCTTGTAAAACTGTTGTTGGGAACTCCCAGAACAATATTAGGAACATTTTAAATGCCATAATAGGTACCCTTTAAAATAAGCTCAGAATCTATTCTGGAATTCTCATAATCTATAGTTTAGTTTAGTTTTTTTTCTCCCACTCCAATAACAAACCCTCACTTCACACAAACAAGTGCTTCTGTCTCACACACATCCAAAACTGTATCGCACATGTTAGGGTCTGATATTGTTCGATCCGATATTTAGTATCTGTATTAGTCCAATACTGGCCAAAATCACTGGATCGGATATTGTTTGATTCGCGGGAGTATATTCCGATCCGATCACGGACCTTATTCATAAACTGTCATACAAATGCTTAACAAAACCTGAGAGACATAAAGAGAGATGAGCAACATGTCATGCAGGGTTGCCAGATTTTCACAACAAAATCCTGAATCCAAAATGCTTCTTAAAAAATTGCAAATCGCATTTTGGGGTGGTAAAGAACGTGACTGAGTGAGATGAGACCCGAGTTATTTTAAACTCAAGGAAGAAAAAAACAAAGCCAAACTTTTACAGATATATGTGCAATAACAATTTTAGGGAAAAAAAAAACATTACGATGTCTAGAAATCAATTTCAATAGTGTTGTGAACTTTTTTTCTTCTTAAGTTTAGGAACTCAGAAGCGAATACCAGGAGACTCGGGTTGCATCTTTTAAGAAGGGTTCTTTATTGATGTTGCATTGCTGTAGTCTGCTTTGTCCAAAAATCTAAGTCTGACTGAAACTAAAATACAGACTGTTCATATACCTTACATGGGGGAGGAGTTACATAGAGGTGTAGACATTTTTAAACAAAGCATGCAAATGAAGCATAGCATTCAGCTGGTTACCGGAAATTCCCCAGCCCTGATCTTCTCAGCATAGCAGTTATTTAGAGCCTTGAGATGCTAATCCAATCAGCCTGACTAGATTGCTCAAAACCTTAACATTATCATAGAGACAAAGGCCCTCATTTATCAAAAGTGCGTACACCAAATTACCAGCGTACACTTGCGACACCCAAAACCACGGTGAGTTTGAGATTTATCAATATGGACGTGGGCGTACGGCATGCTCTGAATCCTACACCAGCTCAGGAGGTGGTGTACGCACGTTTCGAGTTAGTGAGGAAATGCGCAGAAAATTCCTAACACCACAAAACGCACTGACAAACTAAGAGATATGATATATTATGACCCACTGTAAACATAGTAATTATAAACTTCAGTGTTTATTTTTGTGCAACGTGACTTCAATGTTTAATTTGTGTGACTTTACCAAAAGCATTTGATTTGTTAGTGTATTCCTTCAGTTGCGAGCCTGTGCGCTTTACCCTGACGTTTCAGGATGCATGATTGGAAATTGAATGCTAATTTCAAAAGACGTGCTATAAAATAATGCATTGTGATGGGTCATTTACGGCTCTACGTCAGAGAAGTTTCTCTTCTTTGCCGTCTTCTGTGTGTACATGGCGTAAAATGAGGGCGTGGGGGAGCGGAGACTTGAATATTTAGGGGCGTGTTATTCTAATGACGATCGCTTTTCGGCCACGGGATTTATCAAAGGCAGGCATTGCGTACACCTGGATTTCAATGGTACGCACAGCTTCATAAATCAGGCGGTGAGAGGAGTGTAAGCATAATCTTACGCCAACATATACGCCCGCTTCTACGCAAGATTGATAAATGAGGGCCAAAGGGTGGGAGTCTCAGTAATCTGACTCATTTAAGATAAGATAAGATAAGATAAGAAAACCTTTATTTGTCCCACAATGGGGAAATTACGGTTTGCAACAGTAGAGACAGAACAGAGATAGATAAATGTACAATTAAAAAAAAAGTCAATGCACAGGTATAATATAAAAAATAAATAAATAAAAAATAAATAAAAATCGTCCAAAATCAACAATGTTCGTTGTACAGTCTGACGGCCGCTGGTAGGAAGGATCTGCGGTATCTCTCCCTCACACAGCGGGGATGGCGCAGTCTGTTACTGAAGCTACTCTCCAGAGGAACTAGAGTATAGTACAGTGGGTGGGACTCATGGGTCAGTATAGCTGTCAATTTAGCCAAGATCCTTTTGTCTCCCACCTCCCTCACTGAGTCCAGAGGACAGCCCAGGACAGAGCTAGATTTCTTGATCACCTTATCCAGCTTTTTTATGTCCCTCTCCGTAATGCTGCTGCTCCAGCAAGCCACAGCATAGAAGATGGCCGAAGCCACCACAGAGTCATAAAAAGTCTTAAGGAGGGGCCCTGTCACTCCAAAGGACCTCAACCTCCTCAGAAAGTACAGCCTGCTCTGACCCTTCTTGTACAAAGCATTAGTGTTATGAGTCCAATCCAGCTTGTTATTTAAGTGAACACCCAGGTACTTATAAGTGTCCACTCTCTCAATATCCCTTCCCTGGATGTTCACCAGAGGGGGAGAGCAGGCCGACGTCTGCGAAAATCGACCACCATCTCCCTGGTCTTCTCCACGTTGATCCGGAGGTGATTTTTCTGACACCAGTCCACAAAGTTCTGTATCAGTCCTCTGTACTCTGCATCATCGTCCTCCCTAATAAGGCCAACAATAGCAGTGTCATCAGAGAACTTCTGCAGAACACATCCGTCCGAGTTGTGTCTGAAGTCTGCCGTATAGAGGGTGAAGAGGAAGGGGGCCAGCACAGTTCCCTGGGGACACCCGTGCTACACATGAGACGGTCAGACACGCCGTCACGTGCTCTCACAAACTGTGGCCGTTTCGTGAGATAGTTGAAAACCCACTGTGACAGCAGGTGGTCCACACCAGTCCTCTCCAGCTTATCCTTCAGAAACATCGGCTGAATGGTATTAAAGGCGCTTGAGAAATCAAAAAACATGATTCTCACAGTGCTGCCAGGCTTCTCCAGGTGGGCGAGGGAATAATGCTGCAAAAAGATGACAGCGTCCTCCACCCGATGTTGGGCCTGTAGGCAAACTGTAGCGGGTCCATGTAAGGGCCCACTGTGGAGCGGAGATGCTGCAGGACCAGTCTCTCCAACGTCTTCATCATGTGTGATGTAAGAGCCACTGGCCTGTAGCTGTTGAAATCTTTCGGGTGCGACGTTTTTGGCACCGGTACCACACAGGATGTTTTCCACAACTGTGGTACCTCTCCCAGTTTCAGGCTCAGATTGAAGATCCTCTCCAAAACTCCACTCAGTTGGTCTGCACACGACTTCAGGAGCCTAGAGCTGATACCATCAGGACCTGCTGCTTTCCTCCCCTTGATTTTCCTTAGCGCCTGTCTCACCTGTACTGCTGTAAAGGACAGGGGTAGGCAGGGCGGATCAGTGCTAGGGATGTGAGAAAGTCCATCTGGAGATGTAGTGGGTGAGAAATGAGATGAACCTAAGGTGTGAGAGGTGTGAAAGGTATGAGAGGCGGAGGAGGTGCCTTGTCCCGGTGGTTTGGGGATGAGGTCCAGTTGTGTGGGGTGAGACATGGTGGGAGGTGTGATTGGCTGATCAAACCTATTAAAATGATGGTTCAGATCATTCAGCCACTTAAGGTCCCCCTCGACCTGTGTGGGGGGTGATTTAAAACCTGAGATGGTCTTCAAGCTACTCCACACCCCCCTAATGTCTCTCTGTTCCAGCTGTTTATTTAGCTTCCTCTTGAAACAGGCCTTCCCCTCTCTGATCTTCCTCCTTAACCTCTTCTGTACAACCTTCAACTCACTTTTGTCCCCCAATCTAAAGACTCTCCTCTTCTCCTTTAAGAGTGCCTTAATATCAGGGGTAATCCATGGCTTGTTATTTGAGAAACACCGTACCGACCTAGTGGGCACGGTATTCTCGTAGCAGAAATTGATATAGTCCGTAACACAGTCGTTGATATCGTTGATATCCTCCCCATGTGGGTCACAGAGCTCTGACCACATAGTGGTTTCAAAACAGTGTTTAAGAGCCTCCTCACTCTCTACAGTCCAGCTCTTCACTGTCCGAAGCACCACAGGCTCCCTGTATACAATAGGCATATACACAGGCTGGAGATGGACCATATTGTGATCAGCTTTCTCTATGGGGGGAGGGGAGTCACAATGTATGCCTCCTTGATGTTAGCAAAAAATAAATCCAATGTTTTATTGTCTCTAGTGGGACAGGTGACATACTGAGTGAATGTGGACAGCACAGGTGAGGGAGAAACATGATTAAAATCTCCAGAGATCAGGAAAAGGGCATGTGGATGCTGTGTCTGGAGCCTGCTGGTGACTGAGTGCAGGACATCCGTTACTGTCTCAGCATGCGCAGATGGAGGCACGTACACTGCTATCACAATAACATGTGAAAACTCACGTGGCAGATAATATGGTCGCATGCTAACAGCAAACAATTCAATGTCCCGACTACAGAATCTCTCCTTAATCGTGCAATGTTCGGGTTTACACCATCTTTCATTCACATACACAGCCAGACCTCCTCCACGCTTCTTACCGCTGTCGGTCGTCCTGTCCGCTCGTAGGAGATGAAAATTATCCATGATAACAGCAGAATCCGAGATGTTTGGTGTCAGCCAGCTCTCAGAGAAAATAAGTAAACAGCTTTCCTTATACTCTCGCTGATATCGTGTTCAGCGCTGAGAGCTCATCTGTCTTATTTGAAATGGACCTGAGATTACCCATAGTGACAGAGGGGACTGCAGGTCTAAAGCGCCTTTTCCTCTCTCGAAGTTTCTTTCCAGCACGACATCCTCGGCGAGTCTTGTATAACAACTCCGCGGGTATTACATGTCTGTGTCTAAGGATCTCCGCTGCGCGCCGCAGTGCTAACAGCTGATGCCGTGTGTAAACAATGCGTACCCGACTCCGAGACACATAATTCCATAAGATAGGTAAAAAGTGCTATGATCCTAAGGGTATGTAAGTCCAGGGAAAGTCTCTATGAAAGAATCTACAAAGAAAAACATAAAAAGAAGAAGAAACGAGAGAAGAAAGAGGAAGTGTTGCAAACGGCTGCTACTTCCTGCAGCGCCAGACTGCAGGAACTTCCAATAGAGAGAATTGGACTTGCAGGAAAGAGCCATTAAGAGTTTCAGTAATCTTACAAATAGAGATTGGCTGGATATAATCACCATCCTAACCTTAAATGTACAAACCCCAACACAATCAGCTGCAGTTGTCTCTAGTATAAATGCTGCCGTTCAGTCCTGAAATCACAGTGTGAATGCACTAATTCAGCTCCTCACGAGCACAGCTTTTGTGCTGCTTCTGCTCTGCTACACTTCTAATGTTAATGTTTTGTCACCTTGGCTAGATGCATTTAATATCATATTGAAACAATCCTTTAAATATGGTGGTCATTATCTATCCCAAATGGTGGCAGTATTAATCTTCACTAAGTAGAAACAATATCCGTCCCTAAAAATTATTTCCGGGAAACTCTAAATGGGAAGAAATAATTTGGCTATAATAAATAGAAATCATGTTATATTTAAAAGGAGTGTCTTTAATAACAACTTCTCTCTAAATGTGGTATGATTTCAAATCAGAAATTTTACATATATCATATACAATATATAATAAATGTCTGAATTATTTTCTGTTTGTTTTTATGTCTCTGTCTTCTTGATGTGTTTCCAGTGGTGGGAGAGCTGAGCAGATCGGTCCTGTCAGACCAGCACATCCTCCTCCTGTCAGAAACACATCAGTCATCACGACACAGAAGCAGCCCTGCAGCTCGATTCTCACCAGCCAGTGCATGATGATCTGCAGAGAGTCAAAGACCAGCACAAAACCAGCATGAAGAACAAGTATGAGAGCTTATTTGAGGGAATCAAACTACAAGAGAATCAGACTCTCCTGAACAGGATTTACACACAGCTGTACATCATAGAGGGAGAGAGTGAAGGAGTGAATGAAGAACATGAGGTGCTACAGATGGAGAAAAGTTACAAGACACTCCAAGACACTCCAATCCACTGCAATGACATCTTTGATCCTTCACCTGAACCAGGATATGAGGAGAAGAGAAGAGACAAGAAAGACAAAATCAAGACTGTTCTTACTAAAGGCATCGCTGGAATTGGGAAAACCGTCTCTGTGCAGAAGTTCATTCTGGACTGGGCCGAGGGAAAAGCCAATCAGGATGTAGATTTCATGTTTGTGCTTCCATTTAGAGAGCTGAACTTGATTAAAGATCATCAGTACAGTCTTCACAGACTTCTGCTGGACTTTCATCCTGAACTTCGAGATCTGGACTCAGAGATGTATGATGAATGTACAGTTGTGTTCATCTTTGATGGTCTGGATGAAAGCAGATTGACACTGATGTTTTCAGACAGTGAGAAAGTTTCTGATGTGACTGAGTCTTCATCTGTGGGTGTGTTGATGTCAAACCTCATGAAAGGAGATCTGCTTCCCTCTGCTCTCATCTGGATCACCACCAGACCAGCAGCAGCCAATCAGATCCCCTCCAAATACATCAACCGTGTGACAGAAATTCAGGGATTCAATGACCCTCAGAAGGAGGAATATTTCAGGAAGAGAATCAGTGATGAGGATCAAGCCAGCAGAATCATCTCACACATCAGAAGAGCAAGAAGCCTCCACATCATGTGTCACATACCCGTCTTCTGCTGGATCTCAGCCACTGTGCTTCAAAACATCCTGAAACAAGATCTCAGAGCAGAAATCCCTCAAACTCTGACTGAAATGTACATCCACTTCCTGCTCATTCAAACTCATATGAGGAACCAGAAGTATGAAGAGAGAGATCCAGAGAAACTCCTGCAGTCCAACAGAGACGTGATTGTGAAACTTGCTGAACTGGCTTTCAATCAGCTGATGAAGGGCAATGTGATGTTCTATGAGGAGGACCTGATTGAGAGCGGCATAGACGTCACTGACGCCTCAGTGTATTCTGGGATTTGCACTGAGATCTTTAGGGAGGAATCTGTGATTTATCACAGGAAGGTTTACAGCTTTGTACATCTGAGCTTTCAGGAGTTTTTTGCAGCACTGTATGTGTTTTTCTGTTATTTACACAAGAACTGTGAAGTTCTGAAAATATTCCTCACAGGAAAGTCCAGAACTCAGTCTGGAAATGTTTCTCTGGATGTGTTTCTGAAGGAAGCAATGAATAAAGCCTTGAAGAGTGAAAATGGACACCTGGATCTTTTCCTTCGATTTCTTCATGGCATCTCACTGGAGTCCAATCAGAGACTCTTACAGGATGTGCTGATTCACACAGAGAACAACCCAGAGAGCATCAAGAAAATAATCCAAAACCTCAAAACGAGGTCAAAAAAACAATGTCAGTCCTGAAAGATGGATGAATCTGTCACACTGCTTGATTGAGATGAAGGATCAGTTCTGTTGTTGAAGAAATGCAGGCATTTTTAAAATCTAAATCAAACCGTAAAATTCTTACTCTTGCACAATGCTCAACTTTGGCAAACATGATCCTGATGTCAGAGGAGGTGATGGATGAGTTTGACCTTAAAAAGTACAACGTTCACATCATCACAAGGAGGGTCGAAGGAGACTGTTACCTGCTCTGAGGAACTGCAGAAAAGCTCTGTGAGTGTGAAAATATGAACATAATATCAACTGCATTGAACTATGAACATAATACGCCCATAATGATAGATGAAGTGGTCTTGACACCTGCATGCCTTTTAATCAAATATTCTTTTTTTTCAGTTTGGCAGACTGTAATCTCACAGATCAGCACTGTGAAATTGTGTCTTCAGCTCTACAGTCATCAAACTCCCCCCTGAGAGAGCTGGACCTGAGTAACAATGACCTACATAATTCAAGAGAGAAGCTGCTCTGTGCTGGACTCGAGGAGTCCAACTGTCAACAAATTGTTCTGAGGTTTGTGTTACACATTTATTAATTACAGTTTCTCAATTGTTTATATATTGAATTGGAACTTTAAATGCAATCGCCAATACTTAAAAACTCTAATGTACCAAGTCCTAAATTTCCACTACAGTTCCCTGCTTTACGCTCAGTTTTCAGTTGTAAATCATATAAACAAACACTAAAGTAAACACAGTTTTCTATCAGGGTTTTTCCTGCATAGAGAACAACGAGATAGCCAAATCTCTGTCAAATTTCGTGCTGCCTCCAGCTCTCGACAAAACTTGGACATACAGTCATGTGCTCATACACTTTTTCCACTGTCAGGGTTCTGGTATGGGTCCCCGACTTGTGTTCATTCTCAAACTCATATAGTTTGCCGATAGTGCTGTGCGGATCATAATCCGCTGGTGTCAGACGGGCCAACTAATAAAAACATAACATTCCAAGTAATCGAGTGTGGACTGACAGATAAATCATTATAATGTGTTGAGTTGATTTAAGACACGGGACTCTCGTCACGGTAAAATGCTATAAACGTGCATCACTCTTTTACTTTCATTTTCAAAAAAAAGAAGATATATTTCAGAGAAAACCAATCAAGGAAAATATATCAGGGCTCGCCATTAACACTGGTCCTGGGACATGTGTGTTGTTGTTTTTTTGAAGAGACAAAGTGTAAAGAGAACTGTATCTCGCCCAACTGGACAAATGTCCTGATTAAAACAATTTTGAATGTAAAACAAATAAAATAAAAAATAACAAGGAAATCAGAGAAAATGAGAGGATGATTCAGATTTTTTTTTCATTTAATGTAAGTGGCGATCGCATAGCCTAGTTGATAATGTAAGGCCTGCTAAATCGATCCAAATGGCGGTATTTGATTAGAGGTGAAGGTCTCATCGTAGGGATGGGAATTGATAAGAATTTAACAGTTCTGAATTCCATTATTGAATATTGCTTATCGAATCCTTACTCGTATTCTCTTATCGATTCTCATTGGGTGAGGGAATAAGTACAAATTTGTTTGTTTGTTTGAACTTGCTTTAATATCTGATCAGAAGCACAGAGTATACACAAATTATGTAAAACTAACATCATAAAGTATGATATTTTTAACTTTGAGCAATGATGGAACTATACTTGACTTTTCTTGGGAGCATATAAAACAAAACAGCTCCTTGGACAAAATGAAATGTAATATTGTAGTAGTTATAAACAAAGGTTTATTTTAGTTTAGATTAACATTTGAGGGCAGCAATTGTATTCATAATGTCAAAATACAACAGACGTGATGTTACCTGAAAGCATTATAGCCTACTATTCCTGCCAAACTTACAGATAGTAGTGTTATACAGTAAATCTTGGTGATGTTGCTGATCTGTGGACACTGGAGTAGTTCATTCATGGCACAATGTTTCTTCCTGGTTTCCACGTCAGCGTTGTTTGATCCGTTAATAACGGAGAAAGTGATGTTTCTCACTAGATCTCGCAGCGATGTTACTCTTACTTCAGTAGCGAATTCAAATGTTTTCTTTACTGGATTTGCCGGTGTAGTAACAGTGCTGATGATGAAGATCAGCTGCGCTGCTTTGGTCCAAACTGATGAGACGGTCCGTCATCCAAACAACCACACAATAACGAGTAGCTCAGTTTCGTTCCGTTTACGTTAAATTTGCCATTGATGTAGGGCAATGTTGTGGTCACGCCACACTATGAAAGCGCTTGCCACGCGCGGCGCGCCTACATTTTGAATAACGAGAATGTTGGTCGGCAGGAAAAATTGACTCAACGGAACCGCCTCTACCTTGAAGCCATTTTACCGCGTTCTGAATCAAAACAACAGAGTGTGTGTGTGACGCCATGACGCATTTACAACGAGCGGAACACGATAAGCGGAATCGTTAAGCAGGCAAGCTAACTGGTTCCAAGGAATCAACTTCACTAGGCACCGGTTCTGAAGAAGAACCGGTTTTCAATTCCCATCCCTAGCTCTAAAGCGTGTTCCGTCTTCCCATGGCAAAGGGATTTTTAATTAAATGCAACACATTTTATCTTATGTATTAACTCGTTTCATCTGACTCCATAAAATGAAAAGGTTTCTCTATGATATCTGTGCATCATTAAATATACATTGATGTTTGACTATTCCTTTTAACTCTAATGAAAATAAAGTCAAAGTCTGTTAGAATAATCAAGTATATAAATTCATTATGTCAAGGAAAATGTATTATTACAATTCCATAATCAATTGAAAGATAATCAATGCAAACCATCAAATGTTTCTAGAACAAAGCGGAAAATCCTTTACCCGACATTATGAGACATGAACAAGTGTCAATGACAGAGCATTCACGGGCTGATCTGATACATAAAAGAGCCCTGAGCTCTCGTTGCATTTTCCTTATGACCTTATTTGATATGTAAAACATGAGTTTAGTGGAAATTTACTGTATTCCCCCCTACATGCTTACTGGGGTTAGAAGTTTGACCATTTGCTAGGAACAGTGGATATTAGCATTCAGACAAATGGTCGGAAGGTGTTAACTTAAGACACGCCCTTATGTATGCAATATATTTGTATATTCTTAAGAACTTTATTACCTTTTGATTAACTTATTTGGGAATGAGACATTTGTACCAGTCACCCTGAGACCTTCAAAATGATACTAAACACAATCCTTAAAAGACAATCATTCACGTTTAGTTTTCTCAACTCTGCTGTACTCGAACCGTGACTTCTAAACCAAGGTACGCACCGAACCGTCAGTCAAATACACTGTTATTTTATATTTGATTACTTTATTACATTTCTGTACCTGAAAACTAATGTTAGGCCTAATCGAAAAACCTGAAAAGCACTGTTTATTTTATTCTGAGTGCTGGGCGGTAAACCGGTTCAAACCGAAAACCGGTTTATATTTTCGTCACGATTTTGATTTTGAATAAACCGCCATACCGGTTTAATTAAACAACGTTCGGAACGACCGTTACGCTGCGTAACCATAGAGTGCGCGACACTGTTTCAGACGGACTCTTTACCCGTTGCACTACTAAGCACCGACGAGGGTAAACAAACAGCAGCGCTCTGTTACGTTACATGGACGATGGATGCTGACGAATTAGTACAACATGACAGTGATGACACCGAAGAAGAACTTGTGCCAAAAAGAGGAGCCGGGTCTGTTGTTTGTAGGTTTTTTGTTTTCCAAAAATCCGACGTCGACCAAACAACCATTTTATGTAAGTGCTGTCGGGCTAAAGATTCTCCGCTGGGGAGAATGACCCGGCAACACAAGCAAACTGCTCCAGCGCCTTAGCCGCAAACATGTCTTGGAATATCAAGAATATATTAAATCAGCGCGATTCAGCCGCGGATTTAGCGCCTCCACATCAGCATGTAACACAGGGAAAGCTAAAGAAAAGTCGAGCCAAATATTGTTTCCATTATACAGGATAATCCTGTGTGCCAAGTAAGTTAGCACTTTATATTTATTTTATGTTTGTTCTGGTTTCGAAGCAATACTTTTGAAGGAATAACTAATGCAAGTTGCATAATTTTGTTTTAATTTCTTTAATAGACCTCAAAAGCAATGCAAGACAAGATTTCTTTTATATTTACTTGAATGCACGTAATGTTCCTGGATTTGTACTTGAACTAGCAAAAGTATTCCAAGTTGTTCTAATTGTGTTGTTTAAAATAAAAGTTCTGTATTTTGACTGCAGTTGTCTTTGCATTTTGATTCCTCACTTCATTAGAATCATGAATGGCTCTTATTTGTAAACAGCATAATTTTCTGGGGCCATGCAAACCTGTATTACTAGTGTGGAATTATTCTACAATATTCACTAATGACAGTAAAATAGACCATCCTAAGTCAATTTACTGCAGTAATTCCTCTCTTAACCAGTAGAAAATGCATTGAACACCTGACTATGCATAAAAAATAAATAAAAAAAACGAACCGAAAAAAACGAAAAACCGTTATGATTTTGAAAAAAACCGTGATATCAATTTTTGGTCAAACCGCCCAGCACTATTTTATTCTTACTTTCTTTATTTTTATTTGACTGTAATCGATTATTCCAGTAGTCCACAGCATATACTGAACCGAAACGTCAATCTAAAACCGTGATAGGAACCAAACCGTTACACCCCTAATGCATACAGTGCCACAAAAACATCAGTCTGTATTAATAATATTGTTTTTGTAATGATTTGTTTCTCATTTCTCCCAATTTAGGTTGGCACACTGTAAGCTCACCGATAAGTGCTGTGAAACTGTGTCTTCAGTTCTACAGTCTTTAAACTCCTCCCTGAGAAAGCTGGACCTGAGTAACAATGACCTGCAGGATTCAGGAGTGAAGCTGCTCTCTGCTGGACTGAAGAGTCCAAACTGTCAACTCAACATACTGAGGTACTTGAGGGTCTGTGAAAAATAACCACACAAGGACATATCGTGGCAAACTTATTCTGAAATGCATTTAGATTTTCACATCAATTTATACTCCAAATGCCAGCCATAATGCATATGTAATTAAATGCCTTTCTGTATGGAGTTGCATTTTCTCTCTGTGTTGGTGTGGGTTTCTAGCCTGGCTGCACCCTCCTGACGCACTTCCACTCAATTTCATTTTCCTTCAGTACTCACGTCTGGGACTGCTGTATATTCTTAGGTTTCTAGAAATACATTTTTTGTAGGACCAATCAGCGAATAGAGGGAGTGGCTGAGAACGATGATGTTGATGTAGCGCGTCAGTTTTGAGTTCAGTAATGGCAGCAGAGAAAGACATGAGAAAAGCTATTCGGTCCATTGTTGGAAAACTGCAGAATATACAGAATTTAAAGCCGGAGCAAAAACAATGTTTGCTAAGTTTTGTTGGTAGCCATAATGTTGTGGCCCTCCTCCACACGGGGTTCGGGAAAAGTTTGATTTTCCAGCTCACTCCGCTAGTGGTGAATGAGTTATTTAAGGCATAGGGATGCAAAGCCGATAGTTGTTGTCGTCTCCTCTCTTGTTGCACTAACAGAGGACCAAGTGAAGGAGGCAGAAAGGTTTGGAGTGCATGCTGGGGCAGCTCAGGGTGTACGATGACTGTGACATTTTGGACAGACGCTTTAGAGTCCTGGCTACTAAACTGTTGTTGAAGATGCACTCAGGAGTCATGTCAGTAGCTCAGATTCCCAACAGTAAATTTAGTGATTCTTGTGATGAATACAACACTTTGAGCCCCTTTGTGTACTCATGCAGGAGCATGGTTGGTGTGTCAGTTTTACATGTTGTAAATCATTAAAAGTTGTTGTAATTTAAAAAATAAATAATAATAAAAATAAATAAATAAAAATGTAAAAACATAATTTGTTTTAATAATAAAAAAGTAATAAATAAAAATGTACAAACACATACTTTGAAGAACACAATTAATTAAGAAACAATAAGACATAATATGAAAAATTGTTGTTTATTACACATCTGCAGATAGAGACAGATCATTCACTGGACAGCATTTGCAGCAGATCAGAAACGACCGCAGTGGTGTAATTTTAATGATTAGACCCAGCTTCAGTTGAATGAATACACCACAGTGTCAAACATTCAACATTCAATTGTCTAACATTCCATTAGACAGTTGAATGAATACACCTCAGTGTCAAATATACATTTCAAATTAATAATTGTTCCTAGATGAACAAAACCTGTAACTCTTTTGACAGACATTTTATTGTAAACATAATCCTCTGATCATTCGGACTTGTTGTTTCCGGCTGTGTAGTGTTTTGCTGCTTGTCTGTTGTCTGAGACATTTCATGTGTTGTACCTGGCCGATTTTGTTTTTTCTTGTTGTTGATGATGTTCAATAATTTATTTTTTTTTTTTTTACTTATTGTTTCCGGCCGGTTTCGGCGCATGACATATGTCACAACCCCACGTTAGCGATTGGCTATGGCAGATCCTGAGGGACTCTGGGCAGATTCAATAGTTTTGAACTTTAACAGAGAATCCGCCTGCAAGGAAGTAAACGTTTCTCATTTCTAATTATGTGCCTCTCTTCAGTAAAGCCGGTTCCTTGATTAGTAGTAAATCACCTTCACCTGCATTCAGATGGAAGACATGATGCAGATATGAGTGTTAAATTAACATTCAAGAGTGTTGAAGTTAATGAGATGATTAACTGATTAATTTAGTAATGATTGAGCATTATTGAAGACACCTGATGTTAACAAGCAGAATCTCTGAAGGAGAAAACCACAAATTGTAAGTCACCGTTATGGCGATCAGTGTATTGCTTTAGTTGGGCTCTTGACCCTTTTACTTTCATTTTAAAATTTTGTTTGTCTGCTGTTACTGATTTATAACAGTCAAATGAACAAAGAAATGTGTGATCTGATAGTGTTGGTTATGTTATGGCATAATCATGCTGTGATCTGAAAAAGGAATTTTATTGATATAATTTGGTTTGAATTGTTAGCAGCAGCTTTGTGATTCTACAAAATATGATTAACAGTATTTTTCTTATAATTCAAAATATTTTTAAAAATTGTTTCTGATCAAAACACTTTCAATTGAACTTATGTTGAAACACAGACTTCAATAATCAGCCTGTAAATCCCAACAATGGTGACAATAATAATGCATGTTGCAGTGGCTGCCACCAATCACAACTTATTTATGGCTCCCATCATGCATTGCGGTATGAATAAATTATGATCTGAATTGTCTATGTAATTTATTTTCCTAATTGAATATTCTGCTCATCACCATTGTTGAGATGCATTGACTGAATCTTGAGGTCTGTGTGTGCCTAAAAGAACGAGTTTTTAAGCAACTTTTAAGAAATCCATTATATTATATCTGTCTATTGATATTTATGCAGATTTCCAGTTATGCTGTTACCAACAGAATAAATCACAAACATAAATTTCAAATGATGATTGTCATAATACAACCAACACCATTAGATCACTTTTTTGTCTTTGTTCATCTGGCAGTTATAACTCGCATAACATCCAAACAAAATCTAAAGTTCATAATATAAGGGTCAAGAGCCTAACTAAAGCAAACAATGATTGCCATAACAGTGGCTTGCAATTTTAGATTTTCTCCTTGTGATTCTGCTTTAGGTGTCTT
>JAQIUQ010007099.1:0-19112 GCA_030378365.1 Hybognathus amarus
AATGTCTTCGTTCAGTTACGTATTGCTTAAAAAGAGGACCCATACACCCCCGAACAAGGAGAGGGTTCTAGTGGGTTTGCAGAGATGGTGCTAAAGCCACTTCTTTCAGTCAGGGCTCTAAGATCTGCACTGTAAGGGAGATTCCTACTTTAGTGGACCCCAATATCTAGTGGGGGAGGAAGCTTCTATCTTGAGCAAACATCAAGTCTACTGTTTACAGGTACTATAGCAATGTAGTTGACAGACTCAGGAGGGATGCCAATTTTGACTGGCAAGCATTCTCAATTTGTGCACTAGCACTTGTCAGACATGCTTTACAGCTTACATTCAAATCCTACATCTGTAGATCCTTCCGCAGATCAGCCTGCTACCCCTATGGCACAGCTATTGTGTGCAGTGCAGCCCCGGCCCAGCCCGTTTCTGCATATGCCCTGCCATTCAAGCGAAATGTGGTGTGCAGCGGCTTTGGGCTGGGAGGAAGTTTGGAGCCTTTAATGATGATGCCTAACCCACTCGAGAGATAGCTGGCTCAGGGTCTCTTCAAATGTGAAGGACTCTTCACACCGGGGCGAAATTTCACGCGCGTTGTTCGCAGACGTTTAACGGGTGCCAATGCTAAGTGTTCACACCGAGCACATAAATGCCACGCGTGGAAAGTCGTAGTTCTCGAAAAAACGCCTCTGGTTCGTTTTTTTTCTGTTTGATGCGTTCGACGTCAAAAACTTATCCGAACCAATGAAAATTGGCGCTTTCTGCTCACGGGGTTCCGGAGCTTCTGAAAGAGAGAGTAAAAACACGACTCGGGGGCGCTGAAAACACAGAACGGTCTTGCCGAGCACACATATGCGACGGTCGAAGACGATATACACGTGCGCCGTATACACAGCCAGGAAGAAATAAGGCGAGAGAGATGCTAGGCAAGATGAATGTAGAGCTGCTGTTCTCGTTGGTGCTAGAACAAAGAACTATATGACAAACGCTACAGGGACTACAAACATCTTTATTAAAGATAACTGTTATGGAGTGGATTGCATGCAATTGGGCGCCATCTAATGCCAGGGAATGAATTTGCATGTTCACTTGACTCATCTTCAGTGAAGATCACTTTGGGTGTAGAACACAAAGAGCAGCGGATTGAAAAACGCTGACGAATAACGCGTGCTGATATTTGTCCCGGTTGTGAACGGGCCTTAAGGCATCATCACATGTTCATGCTCACGCATTACCCCTACATTCGCCTAACTAGCATGATGACAGAGATGAATGCCGGGTTTCTTCCAACCTCAGCATTGAGATCCCAGAAGAAATTGAAGGCTCAAAGGAACGGGGCGTGACTCTGACGGTTACAGAAGCTCCTCATACGTGGAGCAGGCAGGCTGGGAGTTTTTGATTTATTTACTTACTTTTTTGATTTATGGACCAAGTTAATTTAATTAATACACTAATTATAAAACTATTGTCAATGCACTACAATTAAACAGGTTATATGCCTTTACTTATAAAAAAATAAAGAATAAAAACTCTTTGTAAAAAATACCAGGCTTAAGAAATGTATTTACTTTAGCAGGCCAGACACACAGTGAAATTGTTAAGCCCCCTCCCCCTACACACACACAGAGAGAGACTGTGTGTCAAAAGACTCAATCACACACACACACAGAGCTGTGTGACAGGCCTAGGCTCAGAAAGAGCATGATCATATTCAAACTACAATATCTGTACTTTCTGTGGGTTTGAGCTTATTATTGTTAATTAGAAAGTTGTTTGGCTTAGAATAGAACAATATACACGGCAAGTTTTGTAACTGTCAGTAAAACTAACCAAGTTATAACACACTTTATGTGTCCTTTTTTAATCAAAAAAATCCGCCACGGCCAAACCGTTCAGATATCAAAAATCCGTCCGGAATATAGCATCCTCAATGTCTTGACTTCATGCACACCGAGTTTGGTGGTGATTGGTAACAGCATGGGTTGTAATTTGATGTTTTTCTAGGACAATTATTTAAAAAAAAAAACATAATTCCCGACTTCCGTTTGAACTGTCGTAAAACTTAGAGCACGAAAGTTGTTTGGCCTGATGTGATCTATGAGTGTTACCGAGTTTCATATTAATCCCATGCACGTGTGTTTGATTTATGGACAAATGTTCGAATCCCTAAAAGAATGCATCCTAAAAGAATGGTAAAGTTTGATGCGTCGCCACAGGCAACAGTTTCAAAGATATCAAGAATCCATTCATAGGTCTTCATCTGCCGTGTATGTACATTATACAGATGAAGTTTGAAGCAAATCGGGTAAAAATAAGAGGGTGATTTCAAAGCATTTTGAAAGTGACACACTTCCTGCTGCCAGTTGGTGGCGCTATAACTTTGACTCACAATAGTCACATCCATGTGATCGTCCTCTTACAGCGAACGCACTGCTGAAGTTTCATCCAGATCAGTTAATGTATGCTGAAGTTATGACACACTTCCTGTTTCACGTTTCTCGCCATAGTTTCGTTTCCTCGCCACGGCCAAACCGTTCGAGATATCAAAAATCCCCACACAAACTTTCATCCTCAATGTCTTGACTTCTAGCTGACCGAGTTTCGTCGAATTTGGATCAGAGCTCTAGGAGGAGTATTTAAAAGTTCATTGCGTGTGTTTTTACAAAAAAACCTCAATAGCCGACTTCCTGTTGGGCTGGGGTAAAAAGCAAGAACGCGAGGTATAGATGAAATTCTGCTATCGACATGTGTACCGAGTTTCATATTATTACATGCAAGTGTGTTTGAGTTATGGACCAGGTGTTCGGACCCCATTCCAGGGGGCGCTGACGAGCCGCCCTGCCACGCCCGGGTACCAGCTTCAGCCCGGCTCTGATGGCCGCGGGTTCTGACCCGTGTGCAAAGTTTCAAGAGTTTTCGAGCATGTTAAGAGGCCCCAAAAGTGCCCGAATAGTCGCTAGAAAAAAAAAAAAAAAAAAAAAAAAAAAAATAATAATAATCGGAAGGAAAACAATAGGGCTCTGCGCCCTTTCAGGGCTTGGGCCCTGAAAAATAATCGAAGGAAAACAATAGGGCTCTGCGCCCTTTCAGGGCTTGGGCCCTGAAAATAGTGGGAGGAAACAATAGGGCTCTGCGCCCTTTCAGGCTTGGGCCTGAAAAATAGTCGGAAGGAAAACAATAGGGGCTCTGCGTGCTTTCAGGGCTTGGGCCCTAATAAAAATGTGCGATTAATCGCGAGTTAACTATCTGACATTAATGCGATTAATCGCGATTAAATATTTTAATCGTTTGACAGCACTAATATATATATATATATATATATATATATATATATATATATATATATATATATATATTTTATTATTATTATTCCATAACCTATTTGCACTTTTGGGGCCCTTAACATGCTCAAAAACTCTTGAAACTTTGCACACAGGTCAGAACCCGCGGCCATCAGAGCCGGGCTGAAGATGGTACCCGGGCGTGGCAGGGCGGCTCGTCAGCGCCCCCTGGAACGTGGTCCGAACACTTGGTCCATAACTCAAACACGCTTGTATGTAATAATATGAAACTCGGTACACATGTTGATCTCATCGTTTCATATATACTTCGCACTTTTACTTTTTACCCCTGCCCAACAGGAAGTCGGCTATTTAGGGTTGTTCGTAAAACACTTGCAATGGAATTTTAAATACTCCTCCTAGAGCTCTTATCCAAATTCGACGAAACTCGGTCAGCGTGAAGTCAAGACATTGAGGATGAAAGTTTGCGAGGGATTTTTGATATCTCGAACGGTTTGGCCATAGCGAGGAAATGAAATTATGGAGAGAAACGTGAAACAGGAAGTGTGTCATAACTTCAGCATACATCAACTGATCTTGATGAAACTTCAGCAGTGTGCTTGCTGTAAGAGGACGATCACATGGATGTGACTATTATGAGTCAAAGTTATAGCGCCACCAACTGGCAGCAGGAAGTGTGTCACTTTCAAAATGCTTTGAAATCACCCTCTTATTTTAACTCAATTTGCTTAAAACTTCATCTGTATAATGTAAATACACGGCAGATGAAGACCTGTGAAGGGATTCTTGATATCTTTGAAACTGTTGCCGTGGCAACACATCAAACTTTACCATTCTTTTAGGATGCTTTTGAGACTCTTAGCATTCTTCAAATTGCATGAAACTCTGACAGACACATCACATTTATTAGCCAGTAGACATGTGCAAAGTTTCAGAAATGGGCGTGGTGAGGGCTCAGTAGCGCCACCTTTTGACAAAAGTGGGGTTGTTAGTTTTATCTACAGTTACAAAAATCGGTATGTATATTGTACTCCTCAAACCGGACAACTTTCTATTTGACTCTCATTAGCTAGGACCCACAGAAAGTCAGATATGTTTGTTTGTTTGAATATGGTCATGCTCTCTCTGAGCCTACTTCTCTTTGCCTGTCTGTGTGTGTGTGTGTGATGTGTGTGTGTGTGTGTGTGTGTAGGGGGAGGGGGCTTAACCATTTCACTGCTGTGAGTCTGGCCTCTATAAAAGAGAATACATTTCTTTAGCCTGGTATTTTCTAAATAAGTTTTTATTTTATTTTTTTATAAGTAAAGGCATATAACCAGTTTAATTGTAGTGCATTGACAATAGTTTTATATAATTAGTTTATTAATTAAATTAACTTGGTCCATAAACTTGATCTGAAAATTTGGTCCATAAATCAAACACACTTGCATGTAATAATATGAAACTCGGTACACATAAAGATTCCATAATTTCATATATACTTCACACTCTTACTTTTTACCCCAGCCCAACAGGAAGTCGGCTATTTAGGGTTGTTTGTAAAAAAATATGCAATGGATTAATTTAAAATACTTCTCTAGAGAATTCAAAGAAATGTCACAAAACTCGATCAGTGTGAAGTCAAGACATTGAGGATAAAAAATTGCCAGGGGATTTTTGATATCTCAAACGGTTTGGCCGTGGCGAGGAAACGAAATTATGGCGAGAAACATGAAACAGGAAGTGTGCTATAACTTCAGCATACATGAACTGATCTTGATGAAACTTCAGCAGTGTGTTCACTGTAAGAGGCCAATCACATGGATGTGACTATTGTGAGTCAAAGTTATAGCGCCACCAACTGGCAGCAGGAAGTGTGTCACTTTCAAAATGCTTTGAAATCACCCTCTTATTTTTACCCTATTTGCTTCAAACTTCATCTGTATAATGTAAATACACAGCAGATGTAGACCTGTGAATGGATTATTGATATCTTTGATACTGTTGCCGTGGCAATGCATCAAACTTTGAAATTCTTTTAGGATGCTTTTGAGACTCTTAGCATGCTTGAAATTGCATGAAACTCAACAGACACATCACATTTATTAGCCAGTAGACATGTGCAAAGTTTCAGAAACGGGCGTGGTGCAGGGATTAAATAGCGCCACCTTTTGACAAAAGTGGGGTTGTTAGTTTTATCTAGAGTTACAAAAATCGGTTTGTATATTGTACTCCTTAAGCCGGACAACTTTCTAATTTATTGTTATTAGCTTGGACCAACAGAAAGTCAGATATTGTCGTTTGAATATGGTGGGCGTCTCTGTATGGCAAGCCCTTTTCACATTTAAAAGCTAAGTTTGACTATCCGGAATTAATATTGTAGATATCAACAACGTCTTTCTGACTAGTCGTAATTACATTTTGGATAGTTTGTATTATCATTTAAGATATCTGTAATGTAATTGTGACTAGTTGAAACGACACATAGAGTATGGCAAGCCGTTTTAACATTTAATCATTTAATGAAAGGGCCAAAGCCTGCGGCACCGCCACCCGGTGCCTTTAGGTAACTAAAGGCACCGGGATTGCGGTGCCACCGGCTTGGGCCCGCCATCGCTGCTTGCAGCTTTAATTGAAATTTAAAACTGTTAAAAGAAAAGGTTCAATAAACGATTGCATAGCTAGATACTGTATATTATAGATGAATCAGTATGTATTTCCTTTGTGCTTTGAACTGCTCAGTGCGGGACTGCGGAGTCGACGCGCTGGGCTGCGCACTGTGACTCCATGTGGCTTCAAGCGCATCATTCAGCGTCTCGGAATGCGCATAAGCGCTTTGTGCCGCGGCCCGCGATGTATTAGAGCCTTTCATATCATAATACTTTTGCGCAATGAAAGATTATTAATAGCCTTTTCTTGTTCTGTCCTATCTATCATATGTTGCTGTCTCATTAAACAGCTGTGCTATACATTTAAAACATGTCTCAATGGTATAGTAGACCAGACTATATAATAATTGATCCTTTTGATTTTTGTTATCTTGTTTTTCATGAATGTACAATACAAAGAGCAATGTGTAAAGTTTGACAAGATTTAGTGTTACACTTGTCTCGTATTTGTTCCCCACTAAATGTTTTTTTCCCCTAAATGTTCAGATTTTATTCAATATTGTGCACTTGTGATTTTTCTAGACTAAATTGTACTGCTGAATTATCCATTAATCTAGTTTATAATAGCATTTTTGTCATAGATTATGATCATTATTTTTGGGGATTTGTTGTTTTTCTTTAATAATGAAGTTGTATTAATTAGATTGTGTATAACACACAAAAGAGTTATAATCAGTTCAACACAGAGTTATAGAAATTCTACTTGATAAAAAAAAAAATAGAATCGTAAATCGAGTTTTTTTATAAAAAAAATCGCCCAGCCCTAATATATGTATGTGTGTGTGTGTGTGTGTGTGTGTGTGTGTGTGTGTGTGTGTGTGTGTGTGTGTGTGTGTGTATATATATATATATATATATATATATATATATATATATATATATTAGTGCTGTCAAACAATTAAAATATTTAATCGCGATTAATCGCATTAATGTCATAGTTAACTCGTGATTAATCGCACATTTTTATCTATTCTTAATGTCTTTTGATTTCTTTTTGTTACATTTTTCTCATTTTAATGCTCTTATCAACATGGAAAAGTGGATTGGCTTGTTTAGTGCAAATGTTTTTTTTTAATTATTATTATTGAAAATAACATTGGAATAGTGTTCAATTTCACTCTAACATATATAGCCTAAATAATCTCTCACACAATGCAACACTGTCCATCAATAAAAGGGTGAAAGAAATACTGACGAGGTCCTGATATTGACGGGGGTGGAGAATTTGCATCATCTGTGTTGTGTGTGTGTGTGTGTTTGCTTGGCCATCATCAAGTGGTGTTTCAGGCTGGACGTGCTGCGATGATGATAGCTCAGTTCATAATGACAAAACATACAGATCGCTTTGGTCTTGTCAATGGGACAATTTGGCAACTTTTTAAAAGTAAACTTTACATTCAGAATCTCATTGGCATCCATTTCGGCGTCTCGCGCTCGTCATCCACTCAAAACATAACGTTACTATTTGGCCGGCTCGCAAGCTGAAACGAGTGTGTGCGGCACAAAACGTCCTCGCGCTGCGCTCTGAAACCCATTCATTTCAATTGCTTGCGCCGCGCGAGGACGTTTCGTTGCTTCTTCGACCAAAGCGCAAGCGGATCTAGCTAGACCGGAAACAAAACATCAGGCACGCCGCACACACTCGTTTGGGCTTGCGAGCCGGCTTTGAGTGGATGACGAGCGCGAGACGCTGAAATGGATCAGGACGCATGCTGCATCCTGTTGCAAAAGTATGTGAAAAAACTACAAAGTTTGCTAGGACAAAAAGACCGTTAATCGCGCGATAAAAAAATTACCGTTAAATGGGTTTGCGTTAACGCCGTTAATAACGCGTTTAACTGACAGCTCTAATATATATATATATACTGTATATTAGGGCTGGGCGATATGGCCTAAAAATAAAATCTCAGATTTAATTTTTTTTAATTCGATTTACGATTTTTTTTTTTCGATTTATTTAATCAAAAGCAAGACAAATGTAACCCCCATTTTCTGGAATGAATAATAAAGAAATTAACACCCTCTAGGAATCAAAGTCCCAGCTGTGTTTTAAGTCACATCATCTGACTAAAAGGAGACAAACATTGACCTTGAGAGTATAGCACCATTTTCTAAAGCATTAACAATACATTCAAATCAGAGAAATTGTTATAATTTGAGGATTTGCCAGCATACAGAATTCAGCACTGAACAAAAAGTATGTTTTGAGCGGTGAGGGAGTCTCTTAAATGCTTAAATTAATTGGTCACTGCGTTCAATAAATCAACACATAGGCTACGGTATGTCTGTGATTGGCTACATCGCTCAACGCTGCAAAAATGTTATATAATATAAAATCTGGCCTGTAAATCGTTTCTATTTTGTTTTAGTTGTTCTTGATGCTTTCTGCAACAGATGAATAAAAAATCTATTACTTTTCATGTTTTAATCATAGATATTTCTAGTTTGCGGGGGTCCCGCAAACGTCGTATTCTCCCGCACACACATAGTGATTAGTGAGTGCATTACCGCCCGCGCTCGGCCATCAAATCTAGTCCCTCGCCGCACTCTATTGCGCTGGCAGTGCACGTCTCTTAAGGACCCGGCCCGACCCGAGGATGGTAACGGGAAATATCGGTCCGACCCGCTTGGGCAGAATAAGCTCTAGTAGTAGTCTAATAAACATGTGACAATTGAGCCACTAATGCAAATCAAACAACAAAAGACAGAGAAAAATCACTCACAGCTCTTGCATGAATAACTTAAACTTTAATAAGCATTAATCTAACTATGATTAACTATGCAGTGTCATTTTACATTTGATTACTAAATTAAATTTCTTTTCAGACAGAATCAGACACACTTAACTGAAAAGTAATTTTAGACCTTCCTGAAATTAAAGCACTGTGTATATAGGCTAATTTGTATCTTTGTTTGACCATGTGTTTGTACTTGTTTTTGCTTATATCTCATGTATATAAAAAAACAAAAATGGAAAATGGAAATGTCTTTAGACATGGAAAATCGATTCAATGAAAATTATTTTCACATTTTTTTCACACAAGTGACTGGCCTAAAACGTAACCGGTCTCTGATTTGTAGATTGCATTAACTCCTAGCAGTGGATGCACGTTTGAAGGCCCAGTCAGTGACATCACAATATGCAAATTTTTTAAAATTCATAATCACCATGACCAAAATTGTACTTTTTTTTTACATTGAATCTTGAAGAAAAAATAAATATCGACCTACCTACAGACCGTTTTTTTTTTTACATTTTGGCTGTTACTGCAAACCAAAATATTTTTAAGGATGGCCTAATATTGTGAAAGATTATTTTAAAACGGCGGTTTTCTATGTGAATATATGGTAAAGTGTAATTTATTCCTGGGATCAAAGCTGAATTTACAGCATCATTACTCCAGTCTTCAGTGTCGCATAATCCTACAGAAATTATTATAATATGATGCTCAAGAAACATTTATGATTATTATCCATGTTGAAAACAGTTTTTTACATTTTTATTTAAGGATCCTTTGATGAATAGAAAGTTCAAAAGAACAGAATTGATCTGAAATGGAAAGCTTTTGTAACATTAATCACTACCATTCAAAAGTTTGGGGTCAGTAAGAATTTAGTTTTTATTTTGGGGGAAAGAAATTAGAAAATACTTTTATTCATCAAGGATGAGTTAAATTGACCAAAAGTTACAGTAAAGACATTTATAATGTTAGAAAATATTATATTTTAAATAAATGCTGTTCTTTTGAACTTTCTATTTATCATAGAATTTTTTTGGGGGAAAAAGGTACACGACTGTTTTCAACATTGAAAATAATAATGTATGTTTTTTGAGCATAAAATCAGCATATTAGACAACAAATAGCCTAATAAAATCTGAACCAGCGCTTCTGCTCCTGTATTGAGACATAACACGCAGCGCGCGTTTCAGTGGCCTTTATATTGTTCGACAAACGAAGCGGTGCTCACATGAATTTATTTCTCATCACAGCTAGAATAAAATCATCTTTTAAAACTGTTAGAGGTCTTCTTTTTCATGTAAAGTAGCCCAGGCCTACATTCACAATAGGCATGACGACAAAACGTTTTCTTGGTCATTTGAGCGAACACATGGCTGAAAGGTAGAACATAGGCCGACGGTTCTACCAACACAAAGACATGGGTTCGAAGCTTGATCAAACATAGATTACTGTAATTGTATTTTATATTTAGGCTATTAATCCAGAAAGATTTGTTCTAAAACTCTGTTATACCATTTAGTTTTTTTGCTTATATTTATAAAATAAAATTACCATGCATTTCTATTTTACACTAAGGAACAAATCTCTTCCAACAGACTGAATTTACATCTTTAAAAGCAGTTATGTAAAAAATATAGAAAATAAAACTTAATGGGGTTACATGTAGAATTAAAAAAACAACATCCCCCCTCCACAGTAATCAATGCTATAATTAGCCTAAATAGACCATATCAACATATACACTCACCGGCCACTTTATTAGGTACACCTGTCCAACTTGCTCGTTAACACTTAATTTCTAAGCAGCCAATCACATGGCGGCAACTCAGTGCATTTAGGCATGTAGACATGGTCAAGACAATCTCCTGCAGTTCAAACCGAGCATCAGTATGGGGAAGAAAGGTGATTTGAGTGACTTTGAACGTGGCATGATTGTTGGTGCCAGAAGGGCTGGTCTGAGTATTTCAGAAACTGCTAATCTACTGGGATTTTCACGCACAACCATCTCTAGGGTTTACAGAGAATGGTCCGAAAAGAAAAAAACATCCAGTGAGCGGCAGTTCTGTGGGCGGAAATGCCTTGTTGATGCCAGAGGTCAGAGGAGAATGGCCAGACTGGTTCGAGCTGATAGAAGGGCAACAGTGACTCAAATAACCACCCGTTACAACCAAGGTGGGCAGAAGAGCATCTCTGAACGCACAGTACGTCGAACTTTGAGGCAGATGGGCTACAGCAGCAGAAGACCACACCGGGTGCCACTCCTTTCAGCTAAGAACAGGAAACTGAGGCTACAATTTGCACAAGCTCATCGAAATTGGACAATAGAAGATTGGAAAAACGTTGCCTGGTCTGATGAGTCTCGATTTCTGCTGCGACATTCGGATGGTAGGGTCAGAATTTGGCGTCTACAACATGAAAGCATGGATCCATCCTGCCTTGTATCAACGGTTCAGGCTGGTGGTGGTGGTGTCATGGTGTGGGGAATATTTTCTTGGCACTCTTTGGGCCCCTTGGTACCAATTGAGCATCGTTGCAACGCCACAGCCTACCTGAGTATTGTTGCTGACCATGTCCATCCCTTTATGACCACAATGTACCCAACTTCTGATGGCTACTTTCAGCAGGATAATGCGCCATGTCATAAAGCTGGAATCATCTCAGACTGGTTTCTTGAACATGACAATGAGTTCGCTGTACTCAAATGGCCTCCACAGTCACCAGATCTCAATCCAATAGAGCATCTTTGGGATGTGGTGGAACGGGAGATTCGCATCATGGATGTGCAGCCGACAAATCTGCGGCAACTGTGTGATGCCATCATGTCAATATGGACCAAACTCCCTGAGGAATGCTTCCAGCACCTTGTTGAATCTATGCCACGAAGAATTGAGGCAGTTCTGAAGGCAAAAGGGGGTCCAACCCGTTACTAGCATGGGGTACCTAATAAAGTGGCCGGTGAGTGTATATCAGTGTTTCCCCTACAATGTATTCAGCAGCTGCGCAGCGCCGCCGCTGGATTTTCAGCGCCGCTGCAAAATCTTTTCATGATCAGCAATATCATGACATTCACTTCATTCACTAAAAACACAGACATGGCGACCGGGAGCGCTGCTAATGTGGTGGCTCTGAATCCACTTGTTGACAAGAATGGAGGAAAGAGCCATATATGGAAATATTTTCGATTAGGCTAATGTCACGTTGCCATAAGGGGCCGTTCGTTAATTTAAATAAGGCGTGCGCGCTCCACTCAGAATAGAAGTGACGCGGCGCGCTCGTTTATCCAATCGCGCCTCTGTTCAAGGTTGCATAGCAACGAGAGACTCCACGGGACAGCGAGCACATGTGGAAAGGAGAAAGCGGTACGAACCGTTTCCATTAGGACGAGGAAGTATCACCTACTCCTCATAGTTCAGATGAGTCTACTAAACTGGTTGGTGAAGAGAAAGGCAGATGGGGACCATGGAGGAGCTGAGGTTAGCAGGCGCGTGGAGGGGGGTTGTCACTTTGCGGGGCTTCAGTCACTGCGTTTACATGCAGCCAATAACCAGTTCAAAACCGGGATATTAGCAATAACCCGGTCTCGCGAACGGCCATGTAAACACCGGCAAAAACCCGAAAAATGCTCATATCCTGGATTTTAAAAACCGGGATATTATTCAAATCCCGAATTTTTTGCTCATGTAAACGCGTATCGGCATATCCCCATAGTGATTTGTGTTCTACGCATGTTCTATTTGCAAGGAATCTTGGTCTTTTGAGTAGAGAAACTTCTCGGCGCATACAAAAATCCGCGTGCAGTATACCGGAAGTAAACATGGCTAGACACAGCACAGCATACTTTGAGCGAGTAAGTAACGTTACCAGCATCTAAGCGCAAACAAAGGCGATCGCTATCTGCCCCGAACTATTCATTATCCGCATGTTGTTGTTGTCTTTGGATGCAGGAAGAAGAATTGGAAATGACGCAGTTTGCGTCTTAAGGTTCTCCATACGTCTAAGACGCTAACCGCGCGTCGCCGTTTAAATCGGGATATTGCAATTCCATGTATACAGAAGCTCTCTCTGCTCACACATGTAAACGCTACCCCTAGCGTAACATGTAAGCGGGTTATCCCTAATGTTTCAGAAACCCGAAAAGTGACCATAACCCGAAAATTGGCTGCATGTAAACGTAGTCAGTGTCACACAAACCTTCAGAAATCATTCTAATATGATGATATCTGCTCTTTTTTAAAGATTATTTTATTATTAAAAAATAACATCATGTAATAATATTTCACAATATTAGGCTACTGTTTTTTCTGTATTTTTGATTAAATAAATGCAGGCTAGATGAGCATAAGGCTTCATGCAAAAACATAAAATAGTATCACTCTCACTCACACACATACTTTTAAATTTTTTATGTATTTAATTTAATTTTAATTGCCCCTTACTTACATTTGAGCCCCTGTCCCTGATGAACTCTCTGCACGTCCCTCGAGGGTAGTGAATTAAAATAGGCCAGCTAGCCACCTTTTAAACTAATGAAAAGTTTAATTTGGATTTTATGTTAAAAAATTCTTCCGGAGGTGCAATTCCCCAAACCGCACACCACCCCGCCCACAACCCCGCCCCGCCCACCGCGGCTTGGTAACAACCTCCGGCACCTAACAGCACCGCTGCTGAAAAAATTTCTAGGGGAAACACTGTATATAGCCTACCCTATATATATTTATTTATTTTTAAATATGCAACACGTATGTTTAAACAACCAATAATAAAATCTGAACCAGCGCTTCTGCTCCTGTATTGAGAGATGTCAGTTTCAGTTTCAGTGGCCTTAATACATTGATTCACGGCTTTTTAAAATGTCACGAATTGTTTTGAGGTGGTTTTGAACGAAATATTGAAATATTGAAGTTTATAATTGAGTATTTTTTGACACACCACGCCCAGTGTAGGCCTATTCTAAAATCAGGTTTTATTCTGGCATTAATTGTGTTGGACAAACGTGGCGGTGCTCACTTGAATTTATTTTTCTTATAACAGCTAAAATAAAATCATCTTTTAAAACTGTAAAAGGTGTAGGCCTACTTTTTTCATGTAAAGTAGACTTACACTCACAATAGGTTAACGACAAATCGTTTTCCTGCTCATTTGAGCGAATACTCAATGCAGAAACATATGTTTGGCCGAGTGGTAGAACTTACGGTTAGAGCATGATAATGACATGGGTTCGAAGCCTGATTAAACATGGATAACTGTAGTTAAATTTTATATTTAGGTATTTATGCAAAAAGATTTGTCTAGTTCTACAACTGTTAATTTAATTTTTTTTTTATTTTGCTTGTATTTATAATATATATATATATATATATATATATATATATATATATATATATATATATATATATATATATATATATATATATATATATATATATATATATATATATATTTGTTTTTTGTTTTTTTTTTTTTTTACACTAAGGAAGGAACTTGTAAGCATGAATGAATATCTGTATTTATATGTATATGCGCCTATATTTGTGTATACATTTTGTATATATTTATGTCTGTTTCTTGTAGTGTTTTTCACTTTTTCACTTCTTCACTTTGTGGAGTTAGGGTTGAAAAACTACAACTCCCACCATTGGACTACAACTGGTCCTACCTGGCCTCTGCAGGTGTGGGTTATTATTGTTGATTGTCCTGGTGTGTTTGAACACAGGCCCAGTCCCAATTCTCACTTGAGCCCTAAGGCCTTCCTGGAAGTGGACACTTGTTGAAAGTGCACTTAGTGAAGAAAGTGCGCAAGGGCCTGAAGCTGTGAAGAGCAGAATTGGGACAGTTTTGCACACGTTAAAAATCTACGTCAGTTCTGTTGTGATCAGCAAACACTGTTAATTTGGCCAATGTGTGTGCTGCTTATAATAGCTGTAATATGACACAATCCTTTGAATGAAATAATCAATATCTTTTTTTACTCTTAGCTACCAACCTTTCTTTTAATGTTATTAATATTAAAACAGTTTTGGCAAAGATAAATTGTGATTGAGGTTTACCTGAGACTTATACTGCCTTACCGTATTCACAGCGATTCAAAATGCAATTTTAATTGTTATTATGGAAATTGATAATGAAATTCTTCCCATCCCATTCATGAAAAAATACATATTAGTTATAGGCTATATATTAAAATATTCTTATATGAAATCAAATGACACAACCCTGTCTTTTTTATTTATTTATTTTATTTCAGTTTTATTGATCAACTATAGACATTCTTAAAGTATAAGTAGCCTAAAAAGTATAAGAAGCTGTACAAGTCAAGAAATAAGGCAAGCTAAAAGATTCAGTCAAATATAACAGGCTAACGCTACAACGTTACAGTTAAATAGCCTAAATATAGTTATAAAACTTCACTTTTCCCACGATTTGCCAGGGAACAAATAATAGATTAATGAGACCAAAGTTCGCCTGTTAGATATACACCAGCCGATTTATAGCTCATGTTTAACCACTAGACACATAGCCCGCGGGAAACGTCAGAATGACTAGCCGGGGCAAGGCTGTTGCAGGCGGGGTACAGAGCGCTGAGCACCGGCCCGCCACCCGCGGATCACCTGGAACTCCGAAAACATCAGATCAATTTTTTTAAATAGGCGCTATCTTTATAAATAAACTACAGATTTGAGCTTTAAACAACTACATTCTTGAGTGAAAAACTCTTAAAACTACATTTAATAACTTAATAACACTAATACTAAAAGAAGTGTTACCTGTAGTGGAAGAGCCTCTCCTCAATATTATTAACTCGTCTTTATCTTTAGGTCATGTTCCAAAAATATTCAAGCTGGCAGTAATAAAACCTCTCATTAAGAAACCGCAATTAGATCCAAATAACTTAGCAAATTACAGACCTATTTCAAATCTTCCATTTATGTCAAAAATACTAGAAAAAGTTGTGTCCGCTCAATTGTGCTCTTTTTTGCAAGAAAATGATATCTATGAAAAATTCCAGTCAGGATTCAGACCGCATCATAGTACAGAAACTGCGCTAGTTAAAATTACAAATGATTTACTTTTAGCTTCTGACCGAGGCTGTATCTCAATACTAGTCCTACTTGATCTTAGCGCTGCGTTCGACACTATAGATCATAAAATACTCTTGGATCGACTACAAAACTACACTGGTGTTCAGGGACAGGCATTAAGCTGGTTTAGATCGTATTTATCGGACCGTTTTCATTTTGTTTGTTTAAATGGGGAAAAATCAAAGATAACGCCAGTAGACTATGGAGTACCGCAAGGATCTGTTTTAGGCCCTCTGCTATTCTCAATATATATGCTGCCACTTGGTAACATTATAAGAAAACATGGAATTAACTTCCACTGTTATGCTGATGATACTCAATTATATATTTCATCACGACCAGACGAAAACACTAACTCATCTAAATTGACAGAGTGTCTCAAAGATATAAAATGCTGGATGACGCGTAATTTCCTGCTATTAAATTCAGATAAAACGGAGGTTTTACTTATTGGTCCAAAAAACTACTCACAAAACCTCTTACAATACAACTTTAATATAGATGGATGTCCTGTTACTTTATCCTCTACAGTAAAAGACCTGGGTGTTATACTAGACCGCAACTTGTCTTTCGAAAATCATATTTCATATGTTACAAGAACAGCCTTTTTCCACCTTAGAAACATTGCTAAGCTACGTAACATGCTATCTGTTTCTGATGCAGAAAAGTTAGTTCATGCATTTATGACCTCGAGACTAGATTACTGTAATGCTTTATTAGCCGGTTGTCCTGCATCCTCAATAAACAAGCTACAGTTAGTCCAAAATGCAGCCGCTAGAGTTCTTACTAGGTCAAGAAAATACGATCATATAACACCGATTTTATCATCTCTACACTGGTTACCTATTAAGTTCCGCATCAACTACAAAATACTACTACTAACCTATAAAGCCCTAAACGGTTTAGCTCCAATGTACTTAACAGACCTTCTTTCGCCCTACAATCCACCGCGTTCTTTAAGATCACTAAATTCAAGGCTTCTGGTCATTCCTAGGATAACTAAGTCCACTAAAGGAGGGAGGGCGTTCTCGCATTTAGCTCCAAAACTCTGGAACAGCCTTCCCGATACGGTTCGAGGCTCTGACTCGCTGACACAGTTTAAAACTAGACTAAAAACGCATCTCTTCAGTCAAGCATTCACATAACGCTTACCTTTTAGTCCTCTGTTATGCCATACAGAACCGTTTGCCGCTGAAACTGCTTAACGCACCAGCGGGGCTCGACAGCCTTTTAGACAAACGGGTTCGACACGTTCGGCGCGTATGGTTGGGTTGCGGAGAGTTTGTGAGATAGTGATTTTCTAACACTGACTCCTGTATAATGGAAATCATTCTGAACATCAGCTATGCTAATTATCTCCCATCTGCCTTTCTGCTGTTATCTCGGGACGGTTGTCCCGGAGAAATGGCGTTTGTCAGGTCCAGTTTGTATCCAGCCTCTCACGGGGATCTCAGATGCCCAGACGCCTGTGAAGAGACGACTCAACGCTGGCGATATGTTATGGCTCCATATTATATATGAACAATATTTATATTTAATATTTATATATAAACAATATGAATGTAAGCCAGAGGAGAACTGGCCCCGACTGAGCCTGGGTTCTCCCAAGGTTTTTCTCCATCCAATCTGATGGAGTTTTGGTTCCTTGCCACTGTCGCCTTGCTTTGCCTTGCTTTTGGCTTGCTTAGTCGGGTTTTTACCATTTAACAATATTACTTATCTGTGTTGTACTTCTGTCATGTTATCACTGTGAAGCTGCTTTGATACAATCTGTATTGTGAAAAGCGCTATATAAATAAATGTGACTTGACTTGACTTGACTTTAATATTTTTACATTTTCGCGGACTTGGAAGAACACTTCACCACACCGGCTTCCTTTCTCGTCGGAGTTTGCGCTCCTGAACAGCACCATAGCAACCGTTCTCCCCCATTGGTTAGCTGGGCATGCGCGTGCGATCTGTATTCGTGTTTGTAGCTCCGGAGGATTTCTTCATTAATCTTTAATTTTCTTCTTTACCACTCATTTATAAACTAGCACTTTCTATTTTTCTATCATTTGAACTTATCCTCGATACTATTCCTTATAAAAAACAATTGGATTGCTTTGATATCGCTACTTAGATCCAATTTTTCGAATCTAGGCTACTAGCCTTTAGCCCGATAGCATTCCACGCGTGGCCTTCGCCTATCGAGACGCTGACTCAAGGCTTCTCACTTGCTTTGCTTAGAGCCTGCATGAACGGGGCATAGGCATTTGCTGTGAGAACCTGCCTTTACAGCGCATACGCGTGCGATCTGTACTTGTGTTTGTAGCTCCGGAGAATTTCTTAATTAATTCCTTGATTTTCTTCTTTACCACTGTAAGACTGGAAAAAACTGATTAAAGAGAAAATATCAGGCCGAGAAAATATCTGACCAATTCCCTCTGAAAACAAATGGCATTGCATGCAAATTAACATTTGACACTCTACCCCCTTTCTCTGCCCAATTTACATCCTCTCTCTCTCTCCCTCTCAGTCAGTCAATGACACTGAAAACTCTCAAGAATATATATATATGGTTTTAATGTAAATGTGATAATCTTTAGGACTGTTTAGTCTCGTTTTGATAGTCTCAGGGTCACTGGTAATAATGTCTCATTCTCAAAGTAATAAAAGAAAAGGTAATAAGGTTTTTAAGAAGTTTAGGAATAACTCACACAAAGGAATGTGGCCCTTGAGTTAACACCTTCTGCCTTATTGTCTGAATGCAAATTACAACTAACCAAATGGCTACATTCCAGTAAGTTTTCACTGAAACTTGCATATGAAAGGAGGTCTGATTATAAAGAGAGATGTGACTAGAGCTCAGGGCTGCCATTCTGTATATAGATCAGCCCATGATGTTGTGTCTAGGCTCAGCTCATGTAGCCTAATATGTTGGGTAAAGTTTTGTTCTTTGAAATATTTGATGGTTTGCATTGATTATCTTGTGGAATTACAATAATACCTTTACCTGACAATAAATTGTTATACTTGATTATTCTAACAGACTTTGACTATATTTTCATTAAGTTAAAAGGAATAGTCAAGTATTAACGTATTAAATGATGCACAGATATCATTGATAAACCCTTTTCATTTTATGGAGTCAGATGAAACGAATTAACACATAAGATTAAATGTGATGCATTTAACTAAAATTCACTTTGCCATGGAAAAGACGGAACACGCTTGAAACCTTCACCACGAATCAAAACCCTTCTTTGGATCGATTTCGTGGTCCTTTTTACACCACTCATTTATAAACTAGCACTTTCTATTTTTCTATCACCTTTAGCCCGCTAGCATTCAACGCGTGTCCCTTCGCCT
>JAQIUQ010007100.1:0-15502 GCA_030378365.1 Hybognathus amarus
GCTTACAGCACCTGGTATTCCCAGGCGGTCTCCCATCCAAGTACTAACCAGGCCCGACCCTGCTTAGCTTCCGAGATCAGACGAGTTCGGGCGTTCTCAAGGTGGTATGGCCGTAAGCGAAATCTGCTGCCAAAATTGGGCTATTTGAAGAAAAAAAATAAGAGACTCTTTCAGGCTTTTTTGAAGAAACTCAGAGACTTTTTCAGGCATTTTGAGGGAAAAAAGAGACAATCTTGGATTTTTTCAACATTTCATTGACTCTTTTTTTTTTTTTTTTTTTTTTACAATAAAGCTTACAGCACCTGGTATTCCCAGGCGGTCTCCCATCCAAGTACTAACCAGGCCCGACCCTGCTTAGCTTCCGAGATCAGACGAGTTCGGGCGTTCTCTTTTTTTTTTTTTTTTTTATCTTTTTTATTTTACTTTCAATTCACAGGTTTTCAGTTACATTATTCCATTCCATTTTACATACATTTCACTTCATTTATATAGTCCCAGCAACATAAAACAGAAGAATACAGAAAATAAATAAAATACACACAAATGTATTGGCATTTACTCAATTTGCAGCAACTTAAACCCGACCATATAGTTTTATTTTTACCAATTGAAACATATATCTTTGCCTGGCTCTTGATATATTAACTTATTTGTGTTTACAAAAAACTCCTTCACCTCTTTCTTTCCATATTTGCAAATCAACTCCACATCCCTTTTTGTTATTGACTGAAATAAATCTTTTATTTTGACCTTCCTTCCTTCAAAATGTGCATAATTCCTTCTCAGAACCACCGCCAGTCTGGCATGACTCAATATAAAATTAATCAGGCAATTGTCCATTTTTTTTCTTTTCTCAAAAATCCCAAACAAAAACATTTTACTCCATTCCTCCTCTGATAAAACTTCCACACCCCAATTTTCTTTTAACAATCTTTTTAGAAAGTCAAAAAAATCAACCAAATCCTCGCATCTCAAAAAATAATGTAAAAAACTCTCATGGCCATTATTACACACGTCACACATTGCATTCACCTCACTGTTTATTTTATTTAGAACCACATTTGTATATATTCTATTATGTCTTATCAAAAAGTCATTATTCTCACACTCTATACTGTTGTACTTCACATTTAGATTCGACCATATTTTTCCCACATCCAAATTATCAAACACCCTCTTCCACACTTTCTCCGCTGCTGGCTCTTTCCTAACATCGACAATTAGTCTCTTGTATACATTTTTGACACTCAAAGTCCTGATTTGATATTTCTTTCCATCATCATCTATATACATTTCCGGCATACTTTGTCCTCTCTCAGAGGTACATTCACTTTCAATCAGATTTGTCCATTGTGTGGGTATACTTGATTTAATCCTTTCATATATTTTGTTCACTTTCTCTCTGCTCTCCATTCCCTCCAAATCACACACAGAGTCATAAATGCAATTGTTTCGGAGGAATCCTGGAATTACTTCATACATAACGTCTTTTACTTGTTTTATGCCTCCTTCTATAAATCTAGGTTCATATAACGTTTTATTTTTATGTTTCAACTTTTCATTTAAAAACAATGGTAGATTTTTAATACTATGTATGTCATCACACTCGTACTCTACCTTAGGCAGAAACTGCCTCCATGCCTCTAATACTTCCCGGTATATCTCTGGTATTCCCCCGTCATGGATTGTTTAAAACCCATATACCAGCCATTTTCCCCTATTCCTCCTACATCATCAATATATTTCCTCAAGAATTCCTTCCACCCATAATCCCATCTACCTCCCATATACTTTATTACTGTTTTTATTCTCATTGCAGTCCTTTTTATTTCTAGGTCCATCAAGTTTAGACCTCCTTCCCATCTCTTCCCCACCAATGTTTTCTGTGCTATTTTCACTCCTTTTCCCTCCCATATAAAGTCGCACACAATTTTATTCAACTCATTCATCACCCACCCTGGCATTTCAATTACATTCATTACATACACACATACTGATAACAGCAGACTATTTACTACCATTACTTTCCCATTTAATTTTAGTTTCCTTACTTTCCATACTGCGCATACTGTCCTTATTTTGTTAATCACCCCGGTCCAAGTCACATCTCTTGCCTCTTTGCTTTCTACCCCTAAATATACTCCCAGGACTTTTATATATTTTTCCTCTACTTTTACTCCTACCTCTACTCTCTCAACCTCTCCTATGTACATTAACTCTGACTTCTCCTTATTTATTTTTGCCCCTGATGCCTTCCCATACTTCTCTACTATCTCTAGAACTCTTTTTACACTATTTCCCCCCTCACTGTGATTGTGGTGTCATCCGCATATTGATTTATAATACATGTCCCTCCATATGGCAAATCAATCCCGACTATCCCTTTATCTCTCTTAATTAATGTGGCTAGAGGCTCTACTGAGATGGCATACAGTAGTGCGGATAGGGGACATCCCTGTCTCACTGATCTCCCTATCTCAAACTTATCCGTTAACACTCCATTTATCTTTACACAACTTGTTGCCCTCCCGTACAGTATCCTCACCCATTCCACCATTTTCATCCCAAATCCAAACTTCCCTAATACTCTAAAAAGGTATTCATGTTCTACCCTGTCAAAAGCTTTGTTCCAGTCTATCCCTATTACTACCCCTCCTTTCCTATCTCGTTTCATATACTCTATCACATCTCTCACTGTCGCTATCGTGTCCGCTATGTCTCTGCCTGGTACGCTATAGCTCTGCGTTGGTTGCACTATACCCCCGATCACTTTTTTCACTCTATTGGCTAAAACCTTCGTCAATATCTTATAGTCAACATTTAACAAACTAATTGGTCTATAATTCCCTATATCTAACCTATTCCCCTTTTTATAAACTAAGGCAATCACTCCCTCTACCATCCTATTTTGCACAATCCCTGTTCTTTCTATCCCTCTGAATACTTCTACTAATATTGGTGCTACCTCTTCCTTATATACTTTATACCACTCTATACCTATGCCATCACTTCCTGGACTTTTTCCACTCCTTAACCCCCCTATTGCCTCTATCACTTCTCCCTCTTCTATCTCTCTATCACACCAGTCTCCATCTTCCTTACTTAGAACATTCTCTACGCTTTCTAGCACGTCATCTATACTTTCCTCATCCACTCCCCCCTTTTATATAACTCTTCATAAAATTCCTGCACTCTCTCCAAAATTTCTACATAATCTTTTGTTGCTTTACCCTCTTTTGTATTTATTTCGTTGATATATGTTTTACTTTGTCTTCTTTTCTCTAGACCTAAGAAATATTCTGTACATTTTTCACCTTCTAATGCATATTTTGCTTTGCTCCTTAAAATTGCTCCTCTACATTTCTCCATCTCATATTTCTCTAGTGCTGTTTTAACTTCTATATATTTTTCCATACTGTATCCTTCTTCATTTTCTGCCTTCTCTAATTCTTCTCTCAATCTTTCTCTCAACACTCTTTCTTCCTTAATCTTTTTCCTTCTCCTTTTCTTACTATATTTTATGCTAATTGATTTAATTTGGTCCTTCATTGTCTCCCACCTCTCTCCTATTCTATCATCTAATTCGCCGTTCATTTTGAACTCCTCTATCTTCCCATTTTCGCTATTTAATAAATCCTTCATCTGCATCTCATATTCTTCCTCTTCAATATATCCTGCATTCAGTATCCACATCCCTCCTCCTATCTCCTCATTTCCTATCTTGATTTTGAACCTAACACCATCATGATCGCTTAACCTATTTTCTTGATGCTTTATTCCGTCTATATACCTAATTATTTCTTCCTTTACTAACACTAAATCTATTCTACTCTGTTTCAATATACCTTCCCTTAACTGTCTCCTAGTGAACTCTCTTTTTTCTGGATTTTCATATCTCCACACATCTATCAATCCCTTGTCTCTTATTAACTCCATCAACATTCCCCTCGACTTCTCCCACCTAAATGTTACCCCCTTGCCAACATCTAATCTGCTACATTTTATGTTGAAGTCTCCCACAATAATACATTTTCCAACAACTAATCCTTTTAACTCCTCTAGAATTTCCCTCCTGTCCATTTCTACATTTGGAACATATATATTTATTAGTCTAAAATCTACATCTCTATACCTAAATTGAACTATCAAAATCCTCCCCCTCTGATCTTTATATATTTCTTTTATATTTTCTACCCTATCTTTTTTAATTAGTATTGCCACACCCCTCGCATTTTTAGCACCGTTATTGTAATATATGTCCCCCCTCCACTCTTCTCTCATCTCCTTCACCTTATCCTCTTCCCAATTTGTTTCTTGTATACAGATAATATCGCTTCTAAATGTAAATATTAACTCTTTCATCTTCATTTTATCTCTTAACCCATTTATGTTTATTGATGTTACAGTGGCCATGAGAGCAAACCAAAAAACATAAATCATGAAATAAAACCTTTAAACAAATATCACATACCCGACCTTGGTTCTTTTATCTGTTCATTCTGTCCTCTGTCCATCTCAGATTTTCTCTTTGCACTCAGTCTTTTGATCCTTGCTTTCAGTCCTTCTCTTTTTCCTTCATCACTTTTTTTTCCACCATTACTTTCTCTGACTTCTGGTACAGTCTCTTTTTTCCCCCTTCTTTACTTCTTTCCTCTTCATTGATTTCTCCTTTCTCCTCCACCTCATCCTCGCTCTCTCCCGATTGCTCCATCTCTTCCTCATCATCATCCTCTTCACTGGAACTTTCAGCTCCATCTCGCCATTCCATTTTGTTTCTTTCTTCACCTCCCACAGCTCCGTCCGTCTCTTGCCTTTCCACATCATCAGTTGTCCTCTCGCCTTGTTCCTCTGTCACAGTATTGTTTCTCCTTTCACCTTCATCCTGTCCATCCATCTGCGCTCCCTCTATTCCCATCCGTTCTTCGCAGTCTCTGGCATAGTGTCCATTCTTCCCACACTTAAAGCACTTAAATTCAGGGCACTCTCTGAATATGTGCCCTGGCTTAATACAAAGTCTGCAGACGCGCACTTGCCTGTCATGGATGACCCGGAAGTATTCTGTACCTCGCAGAGTCTCAAACTTCGTAGAGTATGGAAGTGAACATACCTGCTCTGTGAATCGAACCTTTAGGAAGCGCGTTCCATCCACTGTTTCCGTTCCAGGCCATACCCGACGTTTTATTGGTGAGAGTGGTCTTACTCCCCACTCTTCCAGCTTAGAGAGAATCTTCTCGTCCTCCAAGTATACTGGCAAATTGATAAAGGACACCACCATATCATTATTTATAATGTCTCTTGCATGCACCATCACTCCTTGGATTCTCACTCCATCCATTAGTTTCCCTTTTGCGTCTTCATCCTTCATTGTGAGCTCGTAAATCTTTTCACCTCTCACCCTGCAGCCGATCACCTCTCCACACTCCTTCTTTACTCCTTTCAGTAACTCCATCATGGAAATTTTCTCAGTTCCCTCCACTTCCACCTCGACAGTCAGCTCCTTACTGTATTTCTCTCTTAGTCCTCCTTGTGATCCTCTGCTGCTTTCTCCTCTCTCTTTCTGTATGTCTCTCGTGGCCTTAGTTATCTCGCATTGTTTTTGCATCTTTGTTTGTGTGTCTGCTTCCTTTCTTTTCTCCTCCTCTTCGTTCTTCCCATCGCTGCTTTTTCTCATTATTCCTTGTTCTCTTTTCTTCAGTGCAGCCATGCTGTCCACCGGTAGCATGGAGCAAACAAACCAAACTCAGAGTCCCCCAAACAGCCTAAGCTGTTGGGGGAGGTTATACCGGTTAAATCTAACTAAAACACCAAAAAAAAACCAAAACAAACAAACTTAAATCCAAAAACAAAATGAGTCAAATCACAAGTTTTAAGCAAGAACTGTTTGGCTACTTCTTTGCCACCACACTCTTTGGACTGTACCACAATGCGTTCTCAAGGTGGTATGGCCGTAAGCGAAATCTGCTGCCAAAATTGGGCTATTTGAAGAAAAAAAATAAGAGACTCTTTCAGGCTTTTTTGAAGAAACTCAGAGACTTTTTCAGGCATTTTGAGGGAAAAAAGAGACAATCTTGGATTTTTTCAACATTTCATTGACTCTTTTTTTTTTTTTTTTTTACAATAAAGCTTACAGCACCTGGTATTCCCAGGCGGTCTCCCATCCAAGTACTAACCAGGCCCGACCCTGCTTAGCTTCCGAGATCAGACGAGTTCGGGCGTTCTCAAGGTGGTATGGCCGTAAGCGAAATCTGCTGCCAAAATTGGGCTATTTGAAGATTAGGTTAAGAACATTTAGGGTAGAGAGACATCTGATTACATAAAGCTTACAGCACCTGGTATTCCCAGGCGGTCTCCCATCCAAGTACTAACCAGGCCCGACCCTGCTTAGCTTCCGAGATCAGACGAGTTCGGGCGTTCTCAAGGTGGTATGGCCGTAAGCGAAATCTGCTGCCAAAATTGGGCTATTTGAAAGGTTAGAACATTAGGGTAGGAAACTATATAAAGCTTACAGCACCTGGTATTCCCAGGCGGTCTCCCATCCAAGTACTAACCAGGCCCGACCCTGCTTAGCTTCCGAGATCAGACGAGTTCGGGCGTTCTCAAGGTGGTATGGCCGTAAGCGAAATCTGCTGCCAAAATTGGGCTATTTGAAAGGTTAGAACATTAGGGTAGGAAACTATATAAAGCTTACAGCACCTGGTATTCCCAGGCGGTCTCCCATCCAAGTACTAACCAGGCCCGACCCTGCTTAGCTTCCGAGATCAGACGAGTTCGGGCGTTCTCAAGGTGGTATGGCCGTAAGCGAAATCTGCTGCCAAAATTGGGCTATTTGAAAGGTTAGAACATTAGGGTAGGAAACTATATAAAGCTTACAGCACCTGGTATTCCCAGGCGGTCTCCCATCCAAGTACTAACCAGGCCCGACCCTGCTTAGCTTCCGAGATCAGACGAGTTCGGGCGTTCTCAAGGTGGTATGGCCGTAAGCGAAATCTGCTGCCAAAATTGGGCTATTTGAAAGGTTAGAACATTAGGGTAGGAAACTATATAAAGCTTACAGCACCTGGTATTCCCAGGCGGTCTCCCATCCAAGTACTAACCAGGCCCGACCCTGCTTAGCTTCCGAGATCAGACGAGTTCGGGCGTTCTCAAGGTGGTATGGCCGTAAGCGAAATCTGCTGCCAAAATTGGGCTATTTGAAAGGTTAGAACATTAGGGTAGGAAACTATATAAAGCTTACAGCACCTGGTATTCCCAGGCGGTCTCCCATCCAAGTACTAACCAGGCCCGACCCTGCTTAGCTTCCGAGATCAGACGAGTTCGGGCGTTCTCAAGGTGGTATGGCCGTAAGCGAAATCTGCTGCCAAAATTGGGCTATTTGAAAGGTTAGAACATTAGGGTAGGAAACTATATAAAGCTTACAGCACCTGGTATTCCCAGGCGGTCTCCCATCCAAGTACTAACCAGGCCCGACCCTGCTTAGCTTCCGAGATCAGACGAGTTCGGGCGTTCTCAAGGTGGTATGGCCGTAAGCGAAATCTGCTGCCAAAATTGGGCTATTTGAAAGGTTAGAACATTAGGGTAGGAAACTATATAAAGCTTACAGCACCTGGTATTCCCAGGCGGTCTCCCATCCAAGTACTAACCAGGCCCGACCCTGCTTAGCTTCCGAGATCAGACGAGTTCGGGCGTTCTCAAGGTGGTATGGCCGTAAGCGAAATCTGCTGCCAAAATTGGGCTATTTGAAAGGTTAGAACATTAGGGTAGGAAACTATATAAAGCTTACAGCACCTGGTATTCCCAGGCGGTCTCCCATCCAAGTACTAACCAGGCCCGACCCTGCTTAGCTTCCGAGATCAGACGAGTTCGGGCGTTCTCAAGGTGGTATGGCCGTAAGCGAAATCTGCTGCCAAAATTGGGCTATTTGAAAGGTTAGAACATTAGGGTAGGAAACTATATAAAGCTTACAGCACCTGGTATTCCCAGGCGGTCTCCCATCCAAGTACTAACCAGGCCCGACCCTGCTTAGCTTCCGAGATCAGACGAGTTCGGGCGTTCTCAAGGTGGTATGGCCGTAAGCGAAATCTGCTGCCAAAATTGGGCTATTTGAAAGGTTAGAACATTAGGGTAGGAAACTATATAAAGCTTACAGCACCTGGTATTCCCAGGCGGTCTCCCATCCAAGTACTAACCAGGCCCGACCCTGCTTAGCTTCCGAGATCAGACGAGTTCGGGCGTTCTCAAGGTGGTATGGCCGTAAGCGAAATCTGCTGCCAAAATTGGGCTATTTGAAAGGTTAGAACATTAGGGTAGGAAACTATATAAAGCTTACAGCACCTGGTATTCCCAGGCGGTCTCCCATCCAAGTACTAACCAGGCCCGACCCTGCTTAGCTTCCGAGATCAGACGAGTTCGGGCGTTCTCAAGGTGGTATGGCCGTAAGCGAAATCTGCTGCCAAAATTGGGCTATTTGAAAGGTTAGAACATTAGGGTAGGAAACTATATAAAGCTTACAGCACCTGGTATTCCCAGGCGGTCTCCCATCCAAGTACTAACCAGGCCCGACCCTGCTTAGCTTCCGAGATCAGACGAGTTCGGGCGTTCTCAAGGTGGTATGGCCGTAAGCGAAATCTGCTGCCAAAATTGGGCTATTTGAAAGGTTAGAACATTAGGGTAGGAAACTATATAAAGCTTACAGCACCTGGTATTCCCAGGCGGTCTCCCATCCAAGTACTAACCAGGCCCGACCCTGCTTAGCTTCCGAGATCAGACGAGTTTTTTTTTTTTTTTTTTTTTTTACGAAATATGTTTCAATTAAAAACAATATTTTTCATTTAAAATCCAAAAAAGGACAAATAGGACACATAGAAAGCACTTACAAAAGCAAGTACAAAGAACAGGAAAATATACAAAAAATACAAGCAAAAATCATCTTTACACATTTTCAGGTAATAAAACTTTAAGACCATCACTGGTTTTAACAATATATGCATTATTTCTTATTATGCATGTTTCAAATATTTCCATTTTCTCGTTCATTTTAAAATAATCATATAAAACTTTCAATTCATCACTCAAAATCTGCTTATAAAACACAATTATTGGAAGTTCTATTTTCTTTTGTTTCATTATGTTCCTTCTTCTCCATATAGCAAATCTTGCAACTGTTAACATAAAATTAAGAGCAAACTTATTTTTTGCTTTACCATTAAAACCAAATAAAAATGTTGTTTCCCATTCTTCTAAAATTATTCTTTTATCAAATAAGAAATCTCCTATTATCTTTTTTAATACTTTCATAAAACCATATAACTTTTTACAATTTATAAACAAATGCATAACACCTTCTTTTTTTCCATACATACTTTACATTTTTCATCTTGAATCAACCCTATTTTACACAATATCATGTCTGACTTTATACAATTGTGTCTTAATAAATAATCAAAATTTTCCAACATAGGACTTTTAAAATTAGTTCTCACATTTTTCCATATGTTGGATGCATCAAAATTACCAAATAGTTTTCCCCAGTACTCTATTGCTTTTGGTACTTTAAAAACAGAACTGCATAAACAACCATAAAACATTTTTAAAGTACAATCAAAAATAGAAATATTTTCCTCTTTTCTTTTTAAAAATATTTTCAAATTTTCATTCACTTTTTCTTTATCATCAATACTTTTAATCCATTCTACTGGTATAGCTTCTTTTATTTTCAAATATTGCTCCTTTATCAATTTCTTATTTTCTATATCTTCATTTTCTTCTAATGTGTCTATGATTGCTTGTAAAGGTAAAAATCCTGGTTTTACCTCATATAAAATGTCCTTAACTTGTTTTAGTCCTGCATAAAACCAATTCTTATAAAAAAAGGTGTTTCTGTTTATTCTAATTTGTTGATTTAAAAAGAGCGGTTGCTTCAATAATTGTTCTCTTCCTTTAAACTCAATATTTACATTTTCATTAAAACCTTTCCATGCTTTTAAAACTTCTTTATAAAATTCCGGTATCCCCTGCATCATATTGTCCCTAAAATGCATCCACATAAAATCATCCCCCATTTTTCCACACTTATTTATATAAAAACTCATTATTTTTTTCCAAATTATATCATCCTTTTTTAAGAACTTTTTTACAGTCTTTATTCTCATACTTTGCTTTCTTATCATTGGATCTATCAGTCCCAAACCTCCCTTTTCTACTTCTCCAATAATTGTATCATAAGCTATTTTAGCTGGTTTACCATCCCACATGAAATTTAATGTAAAGGTTTTTATTCTTTTATACACCCATGTTGGCAGACTAACCACATTTAGAATATACCACATCTTAGATAAAAATAAAGAATTTAAAACCAGTACTTTCCCTTTTATAAATAATTGTCTTTGTTTCCAAAAATTTAGTCTTTTTTCCATTTTTCCTATAATCTCTTCCCAAACCAGGTCTCTTGTTCTAATTTCATCTCTTCCAAGTGTTATTCCTAAAATCTTTAGTTCATTCTTCTGTTCTTTAAAGTTCCATTGTCTTTCTAAAGTATCTACTTTCCCCATTCTCATATATTCAGTCTTATCATTATTAACTTTAGCCCCTGTTCCACCACAATATTTTCCCAATATTAACATAGCCTTTTCAATACTCTTAAAATCTTTTAAAAACAAAGTGGTATCATCTGCATATTGAAATATTTTCTGATGTACTTCCTCATTTTCTAAAACTATTCCTTTTATCTGTTTTTCGTTTTTTATTGCAAGCCCTAATGGCTCAGCTACTAAAGTGTATAGAAGTGCTGATAATGGACATCCCTGCCTTATTGACCTTGATATCTTAATAAAATCTGTTAAGAACCCATTTACTTTAATACAACTTAAAATATCATTATATAAACATTTCATCCATGCAATAAAATTTCCCCCAAAACCAAATTTTTCCAATATATCAAATAAATATTTGTGCTCTACTCTATCAAATGCCTTTTCCAGATCTATACTTATCAAATATCCTTCTTTCCCTTTGTCCTTCATATACCACATTAAATCTCTAATACTTGTTACTATATCCGATATATCACGATTTAAAACACCATATGCTTGATTTGTTTTTATAATGTTTGGGATCACTTTTTTCAGCCTGTTTGCTAAAATCTTTGCCAGTATTTTGTAATCAGTATTTAACATGCTCAGTGGTCTATAATTTTTAAGCTCTTCTCTTTCCCCTTTATTTTTATATATTATCTTAATTATTCCTTTCTTCATGCTTTCACTTAACTTTTCCTGTTTAAAAATATCAATAAATAATTCATGCAAAATTGGCGTTAAAACATTCTTAAAAACCTTATAGAATTCAGAAGGTAAACCATCTAGGCCTGGACTTTTCCCATTACACAACTGATCTATAGCTTCATCTATTTCTTCTTCTTCTATTTCCTCATCACACATTTTCTTATCATCTTCATTTACTTTTGTTTCAATTTGATTCAATAAAAACTCTTCATCTTCCTCATTTATTACTTCTTTTTTAAATAAACTAGCATAAAAATCCTTTACTTCATGTAAAATACCTTCTTTTTCTTTTATAACCTTTCCGTTTTTTGAAATACTTTTTATCATTTCTGCTTGCTTTCTTGTTTTTTCCAGATCATAAAAGAATTTAGTACTCCTTTCTCCTTCTACTGTATTTTTCGCTCTACTTCTTATTTTAGCTCCCATGCACTTTGCGTCTTCAATCTTTTTCAATTTCTCTTCTAATATCACTATTCTATTCCCATCCATCCTTCCTTCTGCCACTTTTTTCATTTCTTCTTCCCATTCCTTGTTTAATAATCTTTCATTTCTTTTCTTTATTCTTTGCGTTTTCTTTGAATATTCAATAGATAGTTTTTTGATATCTATTTTTAAATTATCCCACCACACACTTTTTGCTTCTTCATATAGAACATTATTAATGCTATTTATTATACAATTTTCTACTTCTATTTTATAAATATCATTTTTTAAAAGTTCCGTATTAAAAACCCACACCCCTGGTCCTCTCTCTACACCACTATAATCAATAATTACATTTAAAAAGTCATGATCACTTCCACTAAACATTTTATAAAATACTTTTGTAACGAAATTTCCCAAATGTCTGTTACATAAAACCAAATCAATTCTACTTTGTTTTAAAACATTGTTTACCATTTGTCTTCTTGAATATTCTCTTTTTTCTCTGTTTCTTTCCCTCCACAAATCTATTAATCTGTATTTTCCCATAACTTTCTTTAATTCTTTTCTCCCAACATCTGCTCTATACACCATGTAATCCTCCACATCTATTCTTTCTAAAACAGTATTAAAATCACCTATTAGAATCAAATTATTATAGTTCTCCATTAAAACATCAATTTCTTTAAAAAAAGTAGCACGTTCTAGATCTTCATTTGGTGCATGAAAATTACATATTGTTATTTCTTCTTCTTTTCCTTCGACCTTAACCACCAATGTCCTTCCTATATTATCTGTGAATAAAACTGTTGCTTTTTGTATTGTACTCCTTCTTATTAAAATAGCTACTCCTTTTTCCTATTTGGATCATTATTGTAAAAAAATTCCCCATCCCATATTTTCTTCATATCATTAGTTTTTTCATAATTCCATCCTGTCTCTTGTATACATATTATGTCATTTTTCTTTGTCAAGTAGTTTATATTTTCAAATTTAGTCATAGTTGACAATCCCCTCACATTGATTGAGACTATGCTCAAATGATTCATAGAAAAAATAAAAGTAACATAAAAACAAACAAAAAACCACATCACTTTGATTCAGTCTCTTTCAAACCAGCGTCTCCTGATCCAGTCATTTTATTTTTTTTCTTCTTTTTTTCTTTAGATTCTCTTCTTATTCTTTGTTTTTCCATCACCTTCTCAATGTTAATTTGTCCTGTTGTTTTTGATTTACTCCCCCCGCTCAAAATGATTTTCTTCACACTTTCCTTTCCACCTACAGTTTCATTCTTAGTATCTCTTACCTCATCTATGTTTGTACTGTCCTTTGCTCCATCATTGTCCTCTTCTTTGTTTCCTCCCCCTCCATCCTGTTCAACTTTATCTGCAGTTAATTGTAGTTCTGCCATCGTTTCTGTCTCTACTTCTCCGTCGCTTTCGTTTTTACGTCCTTCTTCTTCTCTGGTCTGTATATCCATTATTAATCCATGTGTTTGTTGAGGTGCACTTCCTTCCTCATCCTCTTCCACATTCTCTCCGTCTTTGAGTATCTCCGTCTCCATTTCCTCATGTTCCTCTTCGTATGTTTCACATCTGCATCTGAGAATTGCCTTTCTGCAGCCTTGGCACCGCGGGGCTTTGCAGTCCCGCGCAAAATGCCCCTGCTCCAGGCACTCTCTGCATATCAGTTGGGGACAGTCCTTCTTTCGTGATCCACACTTGCACATATTCTGCATGTCTTCACCTGGTGATCATGAATCACCCTGAAAAACTGCCATCCTTCCTCCGTTTCAAATCGTGTGTTATAAGGCAGTGACACCACGTCTTTTGGAAATTTAACTCTTATAAATCTTGTCCCATCCGCCACCGTTGTCCCAGGGTAATACCTCCTTCTCAGTGGAAGTATCGGTGTAACCCCCCAGCTAATCAGTTTTTGTAAAACATCCTCATCATTTATGTAGTTTGGCAATTGTAAAAAAGATACCATCCTTTCCGTTGCACAAAGTTTTGCTATTTCACAGCATTGTCCATTTATTTGAATTCCATTCAATAATTGTTCACAGTCTTCTTCTCTCTCCAATGTAAGTTCATATTCAAATTCAGTTTTTTTCCTTAGTCCATATAATTTGCCCATTCCAGCTTTATCCTCCACAGCTTTAATTATCATCATGACCGTTAGTTGTTCTGGGTTATTCACATTCATTGTCAGCGTAGTTTCCTTTTTGTATTCTCTCTGATATCTCATTTTTCCACTCAACTTGTTTCTCATATCTTCTTTTTGATTGTATTCTTTTCTCTTTTCACCATCATCCTTTTCTTTACCTTGTATCTCCTGTTGTTCAGTCCTTCCTTTGATCATTTCAACTCCACTTCTTTTCTTTCGCGAAACCACAGATGCCCATGTTTCGTTGTCATCTTTATCTTTTCCATTCTCATTTTCTTTGTTCCCTTTAGTATAATCATTATCCTCAGTCTCTTGGTCAAAAATCCGTTCCTGTTCCATAGCCATTTTATCAGTCATTTTGAAAAAGATATAAAACCTCAGACAGGAAAAAACCTGTCTGAGGTTTAAACAAAACAAAATAAATAAAAAGTATATAACTTAGGTAGTTATCAAACGAAATAACAATTAAGTAAACCAAACAATAGGAGAGCCTTTCTCTCCAAACTGCCACGTCACACTTCCTGTGTTACACCAAAAGGGGCGTTCTCAAGGTGGTATGGCCGTAAGCGAAATCTGCTGCCAAAATTGGGCTATTTGAAGAAAAAAATAAGAGACTCTTTCAGGCTTTCTGAAGAAACTCAGAGACTTTTTCAGGCATTTTGAGGGAAAAAAGAGACAATCTTGGATTTTTTCAACATTTCATTGACTCTTTTTTTTTTTTTTTTACAATAAAGCTTACAGCACCTGGTATTCCCAGGCGGTCTCCCATCCAAGTACTAACCAGGCCCGACCCTGCTTAGCTTCCGAGATCAGACGAGTTCGGGCGTTCTCAAGGTGGTATGGCCGTAAGCGAAATCTGCTGCCAAAATTGGGCTATTTGAAAGGTTAGAACATTAGGGTAGGAAACTATATAAAGCTTACAGCACCTGGTATTCCCAGGCGGTCTCCCATCCAAGTACTAACCAGGCCCGGCCCTGCTTAGCTTCCGAGATCAGACGAGTTCGGGCGTTCTCAAGGTGGTATGGCCGTAAGCGAAATCTGCTGCCAAAATTGGGCTATTTGAAAGGTTAGAACATTAGGGTAGGAAACTATATAAAGCTTACAGCACCTGGTATTCCCAGGCGGTCTCCCATCCAAGTACTAACCAGGCCCGACCCTGCTTAGCTTCCGAGATCAGACGAGTTCGGGCGTTCTCAAGGTGGTATGGCCGTAAGCGAAATCTGCTGCCAAAATTGGGCTATTTGAAAGGTTAGAACATTAGGGTAGGAAACTATATAAAGCTTACAGCACCTGGTATTCCCAGGCGGTCTCCATCCAAGTACTAACCAGGCCCGACCCTGCTTAGCTTCCGAGATCAGACGAGTTCGGGCGTTCTCAAGGTGGTATGGCCGTAAGCGAAATCTGCTGCCAAAATTGGGCTATTTGAAAGGTTAGAACATTAGGGTAGGAAACTATATAAAGCTTACAGCACCTGGTATTCCCAGGCGGTCTCCCATCCAAGTACTAACCAGGCCCGACCCTGCTTAGCTTCCGAGATCAGACGAGTTCGGGCGTTCTCAAGGTGGTATGGCCGTAAGCGAAATCTGCTGCCAAAATTGGGCTATTTGAAAGGTTAGAACATTAGGGTAGGAAACTAT
>JAQIUQ010007101.1:0-81879 GCA_030378365.1 Hybognathus amarus
CGTGAGATTCAGGGGTTGTCATGATCAGTTCACGCACGTCCACTTTTTAGATCGGCCATTTTGACTGTCGGCCATCTTCTCTGAATTACGTGCTAAAATGTGTATTTTTTAACGCATTAATGAATTGTTGCGACACTCTGTATGGAAACCATCAGCAATCATGCCGAAGGGCTTAGAAGTTCGAAACAGCCTGATGTAGTGGTCAAAGTTATATAAAAAATTCCAAAAAGGCTAATAACTTTTAAATAAATCTGCCTATTGAAATGCCACTTGTCTTAATAGATTCCCTTGGTCAAAGCCGAAAACATAGATACGAGTTTTTTCATTTGTTAACTTCCTGTTCCACTCTATTTACTCCTTCATTCGCTAAAGTTACTTTTTCAAACTTCTCCTAGTAATTGCTTGTTTAACATTTTCACCAAAATCCAAATTGTATCATCTTTAGACATGTCGACTAAAAAGTTATGGATTTTCGTGTTCAGAGACAAACCGTTTTTCGTGTAGTGCAGCAGCAAATTTGAGGTAGGATGCCAAAGCTACTATTTAGCTCACTCTGCAATGCCTGGCATTGCATGCAAACTTTGTATGTGTCATTGCTACTCTTATACTCTGCAACTACATCACATCAATTTCGTAGTGTTGCCACTCATTTGTTGAAAGTGATAAACTCATTAAATTTAAAAGGTACTGTGCACATATGATTTCTTTAGCCATTTATCCAAGAGTCCCTTTAATGCTTTAATCTGCTGCATTGCTGCAGTTGGTTCTGTCATTCCAGCATGATGGCATCTGTTGCTGCTCTTGCGCTTGGCCGGGTAATGGCTGCTTGCAGTGATATCCAATTATCCTCCTTTCAACCTGGCTGATGGTCCCTTGGCCTGATACCTTGCTTTGCGGCAAAAGATGAAATTTCTGGTTTTACACTCGCTGATAGAGAACAGCTCCAACATTAAATACAATTTGGTGTCTCTACTCATTCCCTCCAGCGCCACTCAACTGTCCAAGTTTCACTTCATTATGCTAGACCTTTAACCCTAGAAGGCCCTATCAACAAATCTCTTTCTTCCTCTTGTTCCTAGCTCATGCCGATTCCATATCTCACCCATGACGTCATTTTTTATGGAAATTTCTGTCATTTTAAATTTCAAAACCCTACTTTTGCGAACTCGTCCTAGGTGACTTTGTCCCATCTGCACCAAAATCGCACCAGATCATCTCCAGGCAGTGCTACAAAAGTTATGGAATTCAAGTGATTGCTCCGAATCGCTTCTCCACAAACGCACAAACAAATTTTACGCAGCGCTTGTCAGAAAAATACCAAGGTGCATTCGACGCTTAAATCGTATTCAGACCAAATGGTGTTGTCATCAAGCACCAGCCTGAGGTGATGCTGCGTTTTGTGAGCGCCACTGATGGTCCAGAGATATGAAAAATGGCTACTTTGTGATAACTTCTATTGGTTTGTCCAAAAAATCATAAATGTGTAACTTGTCATATCTCAGTTGCCATGTTGAGTCCAACCTATGTCCACTTCCCAATATCGGCCATTTTGCTGTTTGCCATTTGAATTATGTGCTAAAATGCTGTAATTTTTGTAATCACAAACGAATGGAGACCACTCTAAAGTTGGTATCAGGCTATTAGTACGATGCCCTAAGGAGCCTGAGAAAGTTTCCCAAACAGCGCCACCTAGTGGTCAAAGTTATATAAATTCCAAAAAGGCTTATAACTTTTAGAAATCTGCCTATTGAAATGATCACTTAATAAATTCTTGGTACCAGCTCTTAAACATACCAAGTTTCTCTATTTGGCCGAACTTCCTGTCCACCATCTCTATTTTCATTCAAATCCTAATTTTGCGAAACTTTGCCCAGGCGGCTTTGTCCGATTTTCACCAAAATCAAATCGTAAATTCATCTCCAGACAGTGCAGACTAAAGTTATGGCATTTTGTGTTTCATACAAACGGCCTTCTTAAGTGAGCAGCAAATTTGAGGTAGGATGCCAAAGGAACTATCCAGCCTCACTCTGCTGCAATGCCTTGACATTTTGAGATCAAACTTTGTATGTGTCATTGTCACCTCACTCTGACCACATCACATCAATTCAGTGTTGCCACCCATTGTCGAAAGCCAGGTAACCATTAAAATTCTCTCTAAAAAGTTACTGTATATATGATCTCTAACACCATTTATCCAAAGTTCTCTTAAAATGCTTTAATTGCTATTGCTGCAGTTGGTCTGCCACTTTCACACATGGCTGGCATTTGTTGCCTCCTTGCTCTGGCCTTGTAATGCTGTCTTGCAGCTACATCACTCAGGGGCCTAGCAATCTCAGGTGCTGTCGAGGCACCTATTGTATCTGTTTGTCTTGATTATTATTAGGGGCCAAGCACCGAGGTGCGGAGGCACTCATTGTATCTGTTTGGTTCTCTTCTTTCTTATTATTATTATTATTATTATTATTATCTTTCGACTGGGCGTCTACTTGAGCCCTATTGGTTTGCGGCAAATGAAATTTGGTTTGACATTCCTATAGAGGACAGTCCCAACATTACAAACACCAATTTTGGTGTCTCTCCAACTCATTCCCTCTAGCGCTGATCAACTGTCCAAAATTTCATTTTATCTTTATGCTAATAACTTTTTGAACGAAGGCCTATCAACAAAGTTCTTTTTCCTCTTGTTCCTGAGCTCATGCCGATCCCATTTACCTACTAATGTCATTTTCCGTTACATGTAATTTTTTGCCATTTTGAATTTTCGAGTTGGACTTTTGTCAACTCGTCTAGGCTACTTTGTTCCATTCCCACCAAAATCCGCACTAGATCATCTCCCACAGCTGACAAAAAGTTATGGAATTCAAGTTGATTCATCGATCGCTCCCCCACAAACGCACAAAACAGCGCCCTCACGAGCGCTTGGCGAACAGACGTAAAGGGCTGAGATTCTCGCAACGTGAGAATCGTATTCAGACCAAATGGTACGTGTCATCACAAGCATGACCTGAGGCTATGTGCTGCCGTTCGGCGCAGCGCCACCTCCACTGGTCCGGAGATTATGAAAAATGGCTATTTTGCTATAACTTCTGATTGGTTTGTCCAAAAATCATAAATGTGGTTGTTAGATTCAGAGTGTCATGCCAGTTTATTATGTCCACTTCTCCAGATAGGCCATTTTGGCCTGTCGGCCATTTTGAATTACGTTGAAATGCTGTATCTTCTGTCACATAAACGAATCTGTTACGAAACTTGGTATGGGTCATCAGTACGATGCCTGAAGGAGCTTAGTTCCCAAAACAGCGCCACCTAGTGGTCAAAAGTTATATAAAAAATTCTCAAAAGGAGCTATAACTTTGAATAAATCTGCCTATTTAATGCCACTTGTCTTAATATAATTCTTAACTAGTTCAAACATAGATACCAAAATGCTCTCTGATTGGCGACTGCTGTCCACCATTTATTTTTATTCAAAACCCTATAACTTCTGCCAACTCGCCCTAGGCGGCTTTGTCTGATTTGCACCAAAATTTCGCACCAGATGATCTCCAGGCAGTGCTTGACAAAAAGTTTTGGAATTCAAGTTCATTGCCAAATTGTTTTTCAGCAAATTCCACAAAATAAGTCCCACGTAGCGCTTGCGAAACATACCAGGCTACTCTTTGCAACGTGTAATCGTATCAGATGAGCTGGCACATTTATTATAAGCATGAACCTGAGGTGCATGCTGCCTTTGCTGCAGTCACCTAGTGGTCTGAGATATGAAAATGGCTATTTTGCTCACAATGTCTGAAGTTTGTCCAAAAAATCATAAAAGTGGTTCTCTGAGACTCCAGGCGTCATGATGAGTTCGATCAACATGTTCTCAATTTTCCTAGATCGGCATTTGATGGACCCTGCCATCAATTACGTGCTAAATGCTGTATTTGTACGCATTACCAATGCTTGTCACACTTTGGCATGAAACCATCAGTACTTATGCTGAGGAAGCTGAGAAATCTCCAAACAGCGCCATGTAGTGGTCAAAAGTTATATAAAAAATCTCCAAAAGGCTAATAACTTTGAATAAATCTGCCTATTGAAATGCCACTGTCTTAATAATATTCCTTGGGTCAAGCTCGAAACATAGATACCAAGTTTTTCTCTATTTGGTTGAACTTCCTGTCCACTCATTTTATTTTTTTATTTTAAAAGCCACTTTTTCAAATCTCTCAGTACGTTTGTCCGATTTTCACCCAAAATCAATCCAAATCATCTCCAGAGTTGACTAAAAAGGATGGATTTCGTGTCATATACAAACCGTTTTCTCGTGTAGTGCAGCAGCAAAATTGAGGCAAGGATGCCCCAAAGGACTATTCAGTTTCTACCCTTGCAATGCCTGGACATTTTGACATTAAACTTTGTATGTGTCATTGTCACCTCACTCTGACCACATCACATCAATTTTGGGAAGTGCCCATCTCCCCATCTGTTCTAAAGTGATAAATCATTGTCTAAAGTTACTGTATATATGATTTTTTAGCCATTTTATCCAAGTTCTCTTAAATGCTTTAATTGCCAATTGCTGCAGTTGGTCCGCCACTTCCACACATGTTGCATCTGTTGCCGCCTTGCTTGGCCTCAAATGGCCTGGACCTAGCTATATTTATTATTATTATTATTATTATTATTATTCTTCTTCGACTGGCGTCTATGCAGCTGACCGGTTTGTGAAACTGTTTTGTTTGACATTCCCAGAGAGGACAGTCCCAACATTAAATGCACTAATATTTGTGTCTTCTTAACCATTTCCTCTAGCGCCACCAACTGTCCAAATTTCACACTTTTATTATGCTAATAACTCTTGAACGAAGCCTATCAAGCAAGTCCTTTTTCCTTGTTCCTGAGCTTATGCTCCCATTCCATCTATCCCACTAATGTCATTTTCTCACTAAATTTTTCGTCATTTTGATTTTCCAAAAAACCTACTTTTGCGAACTCCGCCCAGGGCGGTTTGTCCAATTTGCAATGAAATTGCAATACAGATTTATTCTCCCAGGAGTGCTGACAAAAAGTTATGGCAAATTCTAAGTTGATTTTATTTCGAATCGCTTCTAATAAACGCACAGAACAAATTTTACGTAAGCGCTTGCGAAAACAGACGTAAGGCTGTATCTCCGTAACGTGGAATCGCAATTTACACCAAACTTGGTACGTGTCATCATAGCATGACCTGAGGTGATGTGTGCGTCTTTGCGCAACGCCACCTACTGGTCCTGTGAAGATATGAAAAATGGCCATCCGCTATAACTTCTGATTGGTTTGTCCAAAAATCATAAATGTGGCTCTGTCTTAAGATTCATACGTCATGCCGAGTCGACTGATGTCCACTTTTTCGATATCGGCCATTTTGGCTGTTCGGCCATTTGAATTATGTCTCCAAAAATGTGGTACTTCTGTAATCGACATAACGAATTGTTACGAACTGGACGGGTCATTAGATCATGTAAGAGCCTAAGGAGCTAGAGCCTTTGAAAACAGCCACCTAGTGGTCAAAAGTTATATAAAAAATTCCAAAAGGCTAATAACTTTTGAATAAATCTGGCCTATTGAAATGCCACTTGTCTTAATAATAGATTCCTTGGGTCAAGTTTCCGAAAACATAGATACCAGTTTCTCCTCTATTTGGCCGAACTTGCTGTCCACCATCTCATTTTTATTCAAACCCACTTCTGCGAACTTGTCCTGTAGGCGGTTTGTCCATTGCACCAAAATCGCACCAGATGATCTCCAGGCAGTGCTGACAAAAAGTTCTGGACTCAAGTTGATTCGTTCAATCGTTCTCCGATAAACGACAAAACAAATTTTACGTGGGAGCGGCTGCGAAAACAGACGAAAGGCTGAACATCTCTGCAATGTGATAATCGTATCAGTACCAAACTTGGTACATGTCATCAATAGCATGACCTGAGGCTACATGCTGCGCTCGGCTGCAGTCGCTACCTAGTGGTCGTAACAATATGAAAAATGGTGACTTTCTGCTGATAGCCTCTGTCCACCTTGGTTGAAAAAATCATAAAAGTGGTCTCGTGAGATTCAGGGCGTCATGATCTAGTCGTCATGTCGATTTTCCCAGATCGGCCATTTTGACTGTTTGCCATTTTCCTGAATTACGTGCTAAAATGCTGTATTCTTTGTACGCATTAATGAAATTGTTGCGACATTTCGGTATGGGTCATCAGTATTCGATGCTTGAAGGAGCCTGAGAAGTTTCGAAACAGTCCGCCACGCTAGTGAGTCAAAGAGTTATATAAAAATTCCAAAAAAGGCTTATAACTTTTGAATAAATCTGCCTATCGAAATGCCACTCGCTCGAACAGATTCCTTGGGTCAAGCCGAAACATACAACCAAGTTCTCCTCATTTGGTCAGTGTCCACCATCTCATTTTCATTCAAGCTCACTTTTTTCAAACTTCTCTGAGAGATTTCTTGTCGACTTTCACCAAAAATCAAATCGTATCATTTTCAGACAGTGAGTCACTAAAGCTCATTAATTTCTGTTCAAGACAAAAATTTGCCTTCTTTCCTTCAGAAGGCAGCAGCAATTGACAGGTAACATGCTGAAGCAGCATTCAGTCTTTACTCTCTGAAATGCCTGGACATTTTGACATCAAACTTTGTATGTGTCATTGTTCACCACTCTACCACATCACATCAATTTTTAAGTTGCCACTGATTGTCGAAAGTGATAAATCATTAAATCTTAAAAGTTACTGTGTATATATGATTTTGTAGCCATTATATCCAAAGTTCCTTAATGTCTTTAATTGCTCATTGCTGCAGTTTGTCTGCCATGTTCACACAGTGTCTGGCATCTGTTGCTGCTTGCCCTGCTTTGTAATGGCGCTGCAGTGCATCCATTATTATCTTCTTCGTTTAAACCCCTGGCAGCTCAACCGTCCTGCAAATGAAATTTGTATTTGTGACATTCCTATAGAGGACAGTCCCAACACTTAAACACCAATTTTGTGTGCTCAACTCATTCCTTTGTCTCACTAATCTTCTAAAGTTTCACTTCATTATGTTAATAACCTTTCTAATGAAGAAGCTATCAAACAAGTCATTCCTTGTTCCTGAGCTATGCCGATTCCACTCAATCTGTATTATCATTTTCGTCACCAAATCTTCTCATTTTGAATTTTCCAAAAACCTACTTTTGCGAAGTTTCGTCCAGGCGGAGTTGTCCATCCTGACTAAATAGGTTACAATCATCTCCAGGAGTGCTGACAAAAAAGTTACTTAATTCAAGTTGATTCATCGAATCGCTTTCAATAACGCACAAACAAATTTTCTTTTATGTAGCGCTGCGAAACAGACGAGGCTGTATCTCGCAACGCTTAATTTCAAATTCAGAATTGAAACTGGGACGTGTCACCAGCATGACCTGAGGCCATGCTGCTCCTTTGGCGCAGCCTACCTGCACTGGTCGTACAATATGAAAAATGGCTACTTTGCCACAACTTCTGATTGGTTTGTCCAAAATTCATAAATGTGAACTTGTTAATATTCAGTCATGTTGAGTCGAACTAATGTCCAATTTTCCCAGATCGGCCATCTGGTGTCGGCCATTTTGAATTAATGTTGAAATGCTGTAACTTCTGAATCATAAACGAATTGTTACGAAACTTGGTACTGGGTCATCAGCACGATGCCTGAAAGGAGCCTGAGAAGTCTTTGAACAGTTGCCACCTAGTGGTCAAAAGTTATATATAAATTCCAAAAGCCTAAAGCTTTTGAAATAAATCTGCTGCATCCAAATGCCACTTGCTTAAATACATCTTGGTAACCAGTTTAAAACATATATAACTAAGTTCTTCTCATTTGGTCAAATGCTTGCTGTTCACTATTTTACTATCTTTCTTCATTTGAAACCACTTTTTAACTTGCCTCCAGGCTGGTTGTCCAATTTGCACTAGTTCCACCAGAGTGTGTATCTTCAGGCAGTGCCACAAAAAGTTGGAATTTAAGTTGATTTTAATTTTGCCTCCAAACGACAAACAATCTCACTGTAGCGCCTTGCGAACAGTACGTAAGGCTACCTCTTTAACGTGTTCATTCCTGATACCATGGTACATGTTATCATAAGCAATGACCGGGAGGCTACATGCTGCGTTTCGTTGTAGCGCCTAATTAGTTTAGATATGTAAAATGTGATTTTGCTCATAAACTTTGAACGGTTCTGTCCAAAATCATAAAAAGTGGGCTCGTGAGATTCAGGCGTCATGATGAGTCCACGCATGTCCATTTTCTCAATATCGGCCATTTTGACTGTCGGCCATTTTGAATTACGTGCTAAAATGCTGCATTCTTTACGCATTAATGAATTGTTGTCACACCGGTATGGGTCATCAGTACGATGCTGAAGGAGCCTGAGAAGTTTCCAAACAGCGCCACCTAGTGACCAAAGTTATATAAAATTTCCAAAGGTGTACAACTTTCTGAAATCTTGCCATTGAAATGCCACTTGGCTCACAATATTCGGGTCAAGCCGTAAAACATAGATACCAAGTTTTCTTATTTGCTCAGTCTTCCTGTCCACCATCTCATTTTCATTTAAAAGCTACTTTCCAGCTCTCCCAAATATGCTCCTTCCATTTTCACCAAAATCAAATCGGCAACCATCTCCAGACAGTGCCGACTAAAAGTTATGGATTTCGGTCTCAAGAGACAAAACCGCTCTCCGTGTAAAAGTGCAGCAGCAAATCTGAGGTAGGATGCCAAAGGACTATTCAGCTCGATCTCTGCAAATGCCCTGGACATTTTACACCAAACTTCTGTATGCCATTGCTCCACCACTCTTGACCACATCACATCAATACTTCGCAAGTGTTGCCACCCATTCTTGTTTCGAGAAAGTGATAAATCATTAAATTCCTCTAAAAGTTACTGTATATATGATTTTTTTAGCCATTTATCCAAAGTCTCTCCTCTCTAAAATGTCTTTAATTGCTGAATATTGCTAGTTGGTCTGCCACTTCACACATGTTGGCATCTGTTGCCGCTTGCGCGCCTGGCCCGGTAATGTGCTTGCAGCTATATTCTTTATTAGGGGCCAAGCACCAAGGTGTGAAGGCACCTATTGTATCTGTTTGGATCTCCTTGATTATTATTATTATTATTATTATTATTATTATCATTATTATTCTTTTACTGGGGTTGCTCATACTGGCAGCCCTATTTTAATTGTTGGCAATGTTTCTTCTGTGTCTCTTCATTTAATAGAAGGATCCTACATTAATGCACCATTTTTGGTGCTCAACTCATTCCTCTAGTCGCCACCAACTGTCCAAAGTTTTACTTCATTTATGCTAATAACTTTAACGTAAGGCCTATCAACAAGTTCTCTTTCTTCCTTGTTCCGTAGCTCACTCATTCGATTGTACTGTTACCCATTTTCCACTAAAATTTTTCTGCTATTTTGAACTTTCCAAAAACCTACTTTCTTGAACTTCCTTGGAGTTGTTTGTCCCATTCTGCACCAAAATCGCACCAGATCATCTCCAGGCAGGCCTGAGAGTTATCTTAATCAAGTCATTTATTTCGAATTGTTTTCTCAAAGCCACAAAATTTTATCAGCTGCTGCGAACAGACCCAAGGTGGTACTCGAATGTGTATTCGTATCCAGACCAAAATGGTACGTGTTATCATAAATATGCAACCTGAGGCTATGTGCTGCGCTTTGGCGCAGTTGCCACCTATATGGTTTGGAGAACACACTGAAAACTGGTGATTTGCTTATAACTTCTGATTTGGTTCTTTGTCCAAATCATAAACTGTGGTCTTGTTAATACTCCAGCAGTCATGTACTCCAGTTCGACTATAATCCAATTTTCCCATATCGGCCATTTTGGCTGTCGGCCATCTTTAATTATGTTCTAAAATGCTGAATTTTTTGAACGCATAAATCAAATTGTTAATGGAAACTTGGCACGGACCATTAGTATCACGCCCTGAAGGAGCCTTAATAAGTCTTCAAACATGCCATCAGTGGCCAAGTTATATAAATTTCAAAGGCTAATAGCTTTTGAATAATCTGCTGGATTGAAATGCCACTTGTTAATAGATTCCTTGGGTCAAGTCGAAACATAGATACCAGTTTTCTTATTTGCTCGAACTTGCTGTCCACCATCTTGATTCTTCATTCAAAACCTACTTCTGCCAACTTGTCCAGGTGTCTGTCCATCTGCACCAAAATTGCACGTATATCATCTTTAATAGTGCTCAATAAAGCTTCTGGAATTCGAGTTGATTCAAATTTCGCTTTCACAAAATCACAAAGCAAATTTCTTATCGTAGTTGTGCGAACAGAATTGTAAGGCTGATCTCGGAATTGTGCATTGCATCAGACCAAACTTGGTACATGTCATCACAAGCATGACCTGAGGCTACATGCTGCGTTTCGGCGCAGCTGCGACCTAGTGGTCCGTAGATATGAACGGGCTATTCGCCATAAACTTTTAACGTCGTGTTGTCAAAAATCATAAAGTGGTCTTGAGATTCAGGGCGTCATGATGAGTCGATCATGTCCATTTTTCAGATTGCATTTCAACTGTTTGGCTATTCCAATCATTGGCTAAAATGCTGGTATTCTTTAATCATTACCAATTGTTGTCATTTTTGTATGGTCATCAGAATCATGCTGAAGGAAGCCTAGGAAATTTTGAAACAGTGCTACTTAGTGGTCAAACCAATATAAAAATTCCAAAAAGGCTAATAACTTTTGAATAAATCTGCCTATTGAAATGCCACTTGTCTTAGTAGATTCCTTGGGTCAAGCTGAAACATACAATAGTCAAACTCCTCATTGGTCCAAACCTTCCTGTCCACCATTCTCTATTTTCATCAAAAGGTGATTTTCGAATCTCTCAGATACGCTTGTCCATCTCCACCACAAAATCAATCCAATTCATCTCCAAAGACACAGTGCTTTATGAAAAATCAGTTATATTTCTGTTCAGACAAACCTTTTTGTGTAGTGGTATAGGCAAATTTGAGGTAATAATGCCAAAGGACTATTCAGTCTTTATCTCTGCAATGCTGGACATTTTGACATTAACTTTGTATGTGTGTCATTGTCACCTCACTCTGAATTTATATCACATCAATTCTCTAAGTGCGCTACTGTTGTTGAAAGTGATAAATCATTAACTCCTCTTAAAAGTTACTGTATATACTTATCTTTAGCCATTTATCCAAAGTTCCTTAAATGTCTTTAATTGCTCATTGCTTGCAGTCCCTGTTGCCACTTCCCACACATGTTGACATCTGTTGTCCTTCTCCCTTTGCTTGCTTTGTAAAATGGCTGCTTGCAGCTATATTTATTATTATTATTCTTCTTCGACTGCGTCTATGGCAGCCCTAGTATTGGTTGCGGGAAATGAATTTGGTTTGCATTCCCACAGAGGAATAGTCCCACATTAAATAATATGTATTTGGTGCCCTCAACTCATTCCCTCTAGTGCTCACCAATTGTCCAGTTTCACTTCTCCATTACTGTCAATAACTCTTTGAGTTTAAGCTATCAACAAAGTTCTCTCCCTTGTCCTAAGCTATGTTTTTTCTCATTTTTCTATGCACCCTATGACGTCATTTTCCGTCATGCAAATTTTCCATTCCTACCTTCAAAACGTTTTACTGAAAATGCTTGACAGGTGATTCCTTGTCCACTTGCACCAAAAGTCACCAGATCATCTCAGGCAGCCTGACAAAAAGTTATGGAATTCAAGTTTATTCATTCAATTCCTTTCAAAAATCACAAACAAATTTTATTGTAGCGCTGGCGAAACAGACGAAGGTGATCTTGCAACGTACGTATTCAGACCAAAGCTGGTATCGTGTTATTTATAAGCATTGACCTGAGGCTATGTGCTGCGTTTGGTTGGAGCCACTCATGGTCGAAAAAAGATATGAAACGGGCCATTTTTGCTGATAACTTCTGATTGGTTTGTCCAAAATCATATAAAATGTGGTCTTGTTAGATTCAGTAGTTGTCATGCTCTCAGTCGACTATGTCCCAATTTTGAGATTTGCATTTGCTGTGTTGCTATCTTTCTCAGTTATGTTCTAAAAATGCTGTAATTTTTGAATGATAACGTTTAAACCACTGAAATGGGAAGATGGGCCATTAGTATTGATGCTGAAGGAGCCTGAGAAGTTTCTAGAAACAGTGGTAGGCACTAATGCCAAAGCCACAGAAAATCTCAAAAAGGCTAATAACTTTTAGCAAATCTGCCTATTGAAATGCCACTTGTCTGGAGATATCCCTTTGGGCTTAGCTCCAAACAAAGATACCAAGTTTTCTTATTGGTCCAACTGCTGTTCACTCATTTATCTTTTTATTGAAACTTATGCTTCTGCTTTAGGAACTCCTCTGGAGGTCAATGTTTGTCCAATTGTATCAGTTTCACCATATTATTTTTAGGCAGTGCTGACAAAGTTCCTGGAATTCAAGTTTATTTTAAATCGTCTTTGTATAATCGCACAAACAAATCTTTATGTAGCGCTTACGAACAGACGAAAGGCTGTATCTTTGCAGCGCTCATCCGAATCAGACCAAAACTTGGTACATGTCATCACAAGCATGACCTGAGGCTACATGCTGCGTTTCGGCGCAGCGCCACGAGGTGGTCGAGATATGAAAAATGGCCACTTTGCTCATAACTTCTTGAACGGCTCTGTCCAAATCATAAAAGTGGTCTCGTGAGATTCAGGGGTCGGTCATGATGAGTTGATCATGTCCCAACTTTTCAATATTTGCATTTTGCAATGCTGTTGGCCATTTCCTGAATTACGTGCTAAATGCTTATCTTTAATTCATATTACTACTGTTGCCACTTTGGATGGGTCATCAGCAATGTGTGCCTCAAGGAGCCTGAGAAAGTTTCCCAAACAGCGCCACCTAGTGGTCAAAAGTTATATAAAAAAATTGAAATAAATAACTTTTGAGAAATCTGCCTATTGAAATGCCACTTGTCTCTAATAAGTTCCTTAGGTCAGAGCCCAAAACATAGATTACCAGTTTCTCTTATTTTGGCCGAACTTCCTGTCCACCATCTTGATTTTCATTCAAAAGCTACTTTTTAATTCTGGCAGAATTGTTGTTTAATTTCCACCAAAATCAATCAATCATCTCCAGACAGTGCCGACTAAAAGTTATGGATTTTGGTTCAGTAGACAAAAACAGTTTTCGTGTAGCTAGTAATAAATCCCAGGTAATATGCCAAAGGCGTTATTTCAGCTCCAATCTCAATGCCTGGACATTTTCTACATTTAACTTTGTATGTGTCAGATTGTCACCTCATTCTGACCAGATATCAGATCAACTTTCTTTGTAAGTGCTGCTACACCCTATTGTCGAAAGTGATAAATCATTAACTCCTTAAAAAGTTACTGTATATATGATCTTTGTAGCCATTATCCAAAGTCCCCCCTAAATGCTCTTAATTGCTCATTGCTGCAGTTGGGTCTGCCACTTCCACACATGTTGGCAATATCTGTTCTCTGCCGCTTCTTGTGCTTGGCCCCGGTAATGGCTGGCTTGCAGCTATATTTATTATCATCATCATTATTATTATTTCTTCTTCCGACTGGGCGTCTATGGCCGCCCTGAGAATCGGTTTGCGGGAAATGAAATTTGGTTTTTCTTACATCCTTATAGAGGACAGTCCCACATTAATACACCTCAATTTTGGTGCTCTAAACTATTCCCTCTAGTGCTACTAACTGTCCAAGTTTCACTTCTCATGTGTGCAACTTTTTACTTGTAAGGCCTATCAACAAATTCTTTTTCCTCTTGTCCCTAGCCATGCTCGATTTCATATCTACCTATGAATGTCATTTTCCTGTCATGTAATTTTTCGCCATTTTGAATTTTTCCCCAAAACCTACTTTTGAATCTTGCCCTGAGGCGGTTTGTCCGATCTCCGCACCAAAATGCACCAGATCATCTCCAGGCAGTGCTAACAAAAGGATGGAATTGAAGTTGATTTAATCGCTTTTGACAAATCCACAAACAAATTTTATGCAGCGCTCTGCGAAACAATACGAAGGCTGTATCTTTTTTAAATGGTGTAATTTCATATTCAGACCAACTGTGTGCTGTGTTTCATCATAAGAGATGACTGAGGTCATGATGCTGCTGCTTTTGTCAGTCACCTATGGTCCGGAGATATGAAAAACTGGCTATTTTGCTTATAACTTCCTATTGGTTTGTCCAAAAATCATAAATGTGGTCTTGTTAGTATTCACAGCGTCATGCTTTGAGTCGACTCATGTCCATAATTTTCCTACACTTTCCATTTTGGCTGTCGGCCATTTGCCAATTATGTGCCAAAAAATGCTGGGAATCTTTGTACGCATAAACGAATTGTTACGAAATTGGTATGGGTCATTAATACGATGCTAAGGAGCCTAAAAAGGTTCCAAACAGTCGCCACTTAGTGGTCAAAAAGTTATATAAAAAATTCCAAAAGGCTTATAACTTTGAATAAATCTGCCTATTGAAATGCCACTTGTCTTAATAGATCTCTTGGGTCAAGCCGAAACATAGATACCAAGTTTCTCCTTATTTTGCCGACTCTTGTCCGACCATCCTCATTTCATTTTAATGCTTTGCGAACCTTGGAGGCGGTTTGTCCATTTCACCAAAATCAAATCGTATCATCTCCAGACAGCTAAGACTAAAGTTATGGATTTTGTAATTCATAGACAAAACTGCTTTTTAAGAGCGCAGCAGCAAATTTAGGTAGGATGCCAAAGGACTATTCAGTCTTTATCTCTGCAATGCCTTGACATTTTGACACCAAACTTCGTATGTGTCATTGTCACCTTACTCTGACCACATCACATCAATTTCGTAGTGCGCCACCCCATCTGTCGAAAGTGATAAACCATTAATTCCTTAAAGTTACTGTATATATGATCTCTTTAGCCATTTATCCAAATTCTCTTAAATGCTTTATTGCTCATTGCTGCAGTCTGGGTTGCCACTCCCACACATGCTGGCATCTGTTGCCCTCGCCTTGGCCCCGGTAATGGCTGCTTGCAGCTATTCACCTATTAGGGGCCAAGTATCAAGGTGCCAGGATCATCTATCTGTTTGGTTCTTATTATTATCATTAGGGCCAAGCACCGAAGGTGCGGTAGGCACCTATTGTATCTGTTCTGTTCTTCTTCTTATTATTATTATTATTATTATTATTATTCTTCTTCCGACTGGGCGTCTATGGAACCCCAAATTTGGTTTGGAACTGAAATTTTGATTTGTTATTTTAATAGTAGGCAGTCCCAACATTAAATACACCAATTTTGGTGTCTTGTACTCATTCCCTCTAGCGCCACCAATCTTGTCCAAAGTTTCACTTTTATTATGTCAGAACTTTCTAAAATGAAGGCCTATCAACAAACTCCTTTTTCTTCCTCTTGTTCCTAGCTCATGCCATTTATCTACCTACTAATGCTCATTTCCATGCAAATTTCGCCATTCCCAATTTTTCAAAAGCCACTTTGTCAAATTCGTCCCAGGCGGAAGTTCTGTCCATTCTGCACGAAGTCTGTATTAGATCATCTCCAGGCAGTGCTGACAAAAAGTTATGGAATTTAAGTTGATCATCGAATTTGTCTCACAAACGCACAAACAAATTACGAGCGCTCTGTCGAAACAGACGTAAAGGCTGTACTCCGCAACGTGTTTTACGACCAAACTGTACGTGTCATCACAAGCATGACCTGAGGCTGATGTGCTGCGCTTTGAGCGCAGCGCTCACCTGACTGGTTCCGTAGACAGATGAAAAAATGGCTATTTTTGCTTATAACTTCCGGATTGGTTTGTCCAAAATCATAAATGTGGACTTGCTTGTTGGATTCAGATAGCGTCATGCCGAAGCTGAACTGATGTTGCCAATTTTCCCAGTGTCGGCCACAGTTTGGCTGTCGGACCATTTTCGAATTATGTTCTAAAATGCTGTCATTTTTGAACGACATGGATCGAATTGTTACGTGAAACTAGGTATGGGTCATCAGTACGATGCCCTGAAGGGGCCTGAGAAAGTTCCTGAACAGCGCGCCACCTAGTGAGTTCAAAAGCCACCATATAAAAATTCCCAAAAAGGCTAATAACTTCTTCCTGAAGGAAATCTGCCTATTGAGAATGCCACTTGTCTTAATGGATTTCCTCGGGTCCAAGTCGAGAGACATGAGATTTCCGAGTTTTCTTATTTGGCCGGACTTGCTGTGCGACATCATTGATTTTCATTTCAAAACCTACTTCTGCGGACTGGTCCTCCAGGGCGGTTTGTGCGACTTTGGCACTCAAAACGCGCTCCAGATGGAATTCTTACAGCAGGTGCTGACAGAACGTTTGCGAGTCCAAAGTTGTGATTCCAAATAAAATCGTTTTTCGATGAGACGCACAAACAATTTCACGTGGCTGCTTGCGAAAACAGACGTAAGGCTGCACCCTCCGCAACGCTTCAGTCAGCACTTCAGACCAGAACTTTTGGTTACATGTCATCGCAAGCATGACCTGAGGCTACGTGCTGCGTTTCGGCGCAGCGCCACCTGAGCTGGTCCCGGAACGAGGAAAACGGCGTGTTTGCTCATAACTTCTGAGCTGGTTGTCCAAAAAAATCATGAAAGTGGTCTCGTGGGATTCAGGGCGTCATGATGAGTCGATCAATGTTGCACTTTCCCGAGATATCGAGCCATTCTGACCTGTTGACTATTTGATTACGGTGCTACAAATGCGGGTATTGTATCACGCATTAATCTGAATTGCTTGCGACTCGGTTATGGGTCATCAGTACGATGACCCGAAGGAGCCTAGAGAAAAGTTTCGAAACAGCTGCCACCTAGTGAGTTCAAAAGTTATATAAAAAATCCAAAAAGGCTGATAAGCTTTTTTGAGTAAATCTGCCCATTGAAATGCCACTTGTCTTCAGTAGATTCCTTGGGTCCAAGCCCCTGAAAACATGGGATACCAGCTTCTCTTATTTGGCCGAACTTCCTGTGCACCATTCTCGATTTTTGCATTTCAAAACCTACTTTTCAGAACTCCTCCTAGAGCCAGTTTGTCCAAACTTCAGCCAGAATCAAATCGTATCATCTCCAGACAGTGCCGGCTTAAAAGTTATGGCATCTTCGGTGTCGATGAGACAGAACCTGTTTCGTGTAGTGCAGCAGCAAATCCTGAGCGTCAGGATGCCAAAAGGAGCTATTCAGTCTCATTCTCCTGCAATGCCTGCGACATTTCTCTGAGCATCAAACTTGTGTATGTCATTGTCACCTCACTCTGACCACATCACATCAATTTCAAGTGCTGCCACCTATTTGTCGAAATTGATAATCATTAATTCTTTAAAGTTACTGTATATACGATATTTTTAGCCATTTATCCAAGGTTCTTAAAATGTCTTTAATTGCTGATTGCTGCAGTTGGTTACTGCCACTTCCACACATGTTGGCATCTGTTGCCGCTCTCGCAACTGGCCCAATTAATGGGCTGCTCTGCAGCTGATATTTTATTATTATCACTCATCATCATTATTCCAACTGGGCGATCCCACGGCCGCCCTGAGGACTGGTTTGCGGGAAATGAAATTTGGTTCGACACTCTGATGAGAGGACAGTCCCAACATTAAATACCCCCAATTCTCCTTGGTGTCTTAACTCTACATTCCCTCCTCGCGCCACCAACTGTTCCAAAGTTTCACTTTCATTATGCTAATAACTTTTGAAGCCAGTTAAGGCCTATCAACAAAATCCTCTTCTCCTTTTGTCCCGGAAGCCTGACTTGCTCCGATTCGATGGACACCACTACGGACCGTTTCCGTCATGCAAATTTCTCCTGCCAGTTTGCGATTTTCCAAAAACCTACTTTGCCTGAAACTCGTTCCTCAGGCGGTTTTGTGCCAATTCTGCACCAGAATTCGCACCATGAGATGCATCTCTCAGGCAGTGCTGACAAAAAGTTATGGAGACTCGAGTCTGATCCGGTGACGAATAAATTCCCGCAAATTCAGCCGCACAAAGTTCAAATTCTTCCCGCAGCGCCCTGCAGAAACAGACGTATAGAGGCTGACTCCTCGTAAGCGCTGACAGTCGATATTCAGGACCCAAACTGGTGCGTGTCAGTCGCGAGCATGACCTGAGGCTATGTGCTGCAAGGCTTCGAGCGCAGCGCCACCTCACTGGTGCTGAGAATATGAAAGATGGCTATTTTTGCTTATAACTTCTGACTGGTTTTACTCCAAAATACATAAATGTGGTCTCTTGTTCATACTCAGAGCGTCATGCCGCCGTCGACTGATGTCGCACTTTTACTAGACTCGAGCCATTTGGCTGTTGTGCTATCGAATTATGTGCTAAAATGCTGTAATCTTTCCTGAGATCGCATGAACGAATTGTTCCTGAGACCTCGGTATGGGTCATCAGCGAATCATGCCTGAAGGAGCCTGAGAAGTTTGGGAACAAGCGCCACCTAGTGGTCAAACAGTTCTGTGAAGACCCGAAAAGGCTTACAACTTCCCTAGAATATCTGCTGACTGAAATGCCACTTGTGTTAGATAGATTCCTTGGGTCAGCCGAAACATGAGATACCAAGTTTTCTCATTCTGCTGAACTTCCTGTCCACCATTCTTGATCTTCTTTTTCATTCAAAAACCTACTTTTGCGAACTCCGATCCCAGGCGAAGTTTGTCCGCAATTTCCCCACCAGAATCCAAATCGTATCACTCTGCCAGAACAGTGCAAGACTAGAAGTTATGGATTTCGTGTTCGATGAGACAAAACCGCTTTTCGTGTAGCGCAGCAGCAAATTTGAGGTCAGGATGCCAAAAGGACCATGTCAAGTCTTATACTCTGCAATGCCTCTTCGCATTTCTGACACCCAGACTTTGTATGTGTGGTTGTCGACCTCAGCTCTGACCACATCAACATCAATTTCGCAAGTGCTGCCACCTCATTTGTCGGGAGCTCGCAAACCATTAATTATTCTTAAAAGTTACTGTATATATGATTCTTTAGCCATTTCTCCAGAAGTTTCTCTTAAAATGTCTTTAAGTGCTCATCGCTGCAGTTGGTCTGCCACTCGCACACATGCTGGCATCTGTTGCGCTGCTTTGCGCCTTGGCCCCAGAGTACGGGCTGCTTGCAGCTGTGCACTCATTATCTATTCTTTCTTCCGACTGTGGCTGCCCACTAGCAGCCCTGAGAACCGAGCTCGCGGAAAAGTTGTTTCGGTTTGCCACATTCTAGATAGAGGACAGTCCCCAACATTAAATGCACCAATTTTGGTGTCTCTAACTCATTTCCCTCTGAGCGCCACCAACTGTCCAAAGTTTCACTTTTATTATGCTAATAACTTTTGAACGTAAGGCCTATCAACAAAGTTCTCTTTTTCCTCGTTGTTCCTAGCTCATGCCAATTCAATTGCACCTGATGACATATATTTTTCGTCATGCAAATTTTTCCGCCATTTGACCTTCCAAAAAACCTACTTTTGCGATACTCGTGCCCAGGCGAAGTTTGCTGCACTCGCACCAAAACTGACACCAGATCATCGCCCAGGAGTGGTCCTCGAGAGTTATGGAACTCAAGTCGATTCCATGGAATCGCTTCTCCGATGCAAGCGCACAAGACAAATTTTACGATCACGCGCCTTGCGAAAACAGGCGTAAGGCTGTATCTCGACAACGTGAATCGTGTTCAGACCAGAACTTTGGTTACGCGTGTCATCACAAGCGTGACCTCAGGCCATGTGCTGCGGTCGCGCGCAGTCGCCACCTACTGGTACTGTAGATATGAAAATGGCTATTTTTGCTTATAACTTCCTGATCTGGTTCTTTGTCCAGAAATGATAAATGTGGCTCTTGTTAGTTCGAGCGGCGTCATGCCTGTTTAAGTGCACTAATGTCCGGTTTTCCCAGATCGGGCCATTTTGGCTGTGTGACCATTTTGAACCATGTTCTATAAATGCTGTAATTCTCTGAATCATGAATCGATGTTATTGAGAACTAGGTATGGGCCATGGTGGACGCACGCTGAAGGGGGCCTGAGAAAGTTGTCGGAACAGTCGCCACTCAGTGGTACAAAAGCTATGTAAAAATTCCAAAAAGGCTCGTAACTTTCCGAATGATATCTGCCTATTGAAATGCGCACTTTGTCTTCATGGATTCCTTGGGTCAGAGTCGAAAACATCAGATACCAAGTCTCCCCATCTGGCTCGAATGCTTGCTGTTGCACCATCTCTGATATTTCATCCAAATGGTCTACTTTTGCGAACCTCGTGAATCCTGGGCGGTTTGTCCGATCTACTACCCGGGAATTGGGCACCAGGATGATCCTCCGGCAGTGACCGACAAAAAGTTTTGGAGTGCAGTTGATTTGATACAAGTCGTCTTTCGACATAATCGCAACAGAAGCAAAGTTTGCGTAGCGCCTTGTCAACACAGACGTGAGGCTGTATCTCCGCAACTGCTGTAATTGATATTCCAGTTACAGACCCAGTCTGGCATGTCTTACACACAAGCATGACCTGAGGCTACATGCTGCGGATTTCGGCGAGCGCCACTAGTGGTACTGAGATATGAAAAATGGCTATTTTTGCTTATAACTTCTGACCGGTTTGTCCAAAGAATCATGACAAAGTGGTCTCGTGTAGATTAAGGCGTCAGTGCCGAGTCGACCGATGTCCAATTTTCCCAGATCGGCCATTTGACTGTTGGCCATTTTGAATTACGTGCTAAAATGCTGTATGTTTTAACGCATTAATGAATTGTTAGACACTCGGTATGGGTCATCAGTACGATGACCTGAAGGAGCCTAGAAAAGCCTCAAAACAGCGCCACCTAGTGGTCAAAAGTTATATAAAAGATGCGAAAAAGGCTAATAACTTTTGAATAAATCTGCCTATTGAAATGCCACTTGTCTTAATAGGATCCTTGGGTCAAGCCGAAAACATAGATACCAGTTTTTCTCATTTGGCCGAACTTCCTGTCCACCATCTTGATTTTCATTCAAAACCTACTTTTCGAACTCGTCCCTAGCACGCTTGTCCGATTTCTCACCAAAATCAAATCGTATCATCTCCAGACAGTGCCGACTAGAAGTTATGGATTTTGTGTCCGATAGACAGAACTCTTGTTCGTGTAGTGCAGCAGCAAATTTGAGGTAGGATGCCAAAAGGACCATCCAGTCTTTATCTCTGCAATGCCTGGACATTTTGACATCAAACTTTGTATGTCATTGTCACCTCACTCTGACCACATCACATCAATTTCGTAAGTGCGCCACCTATTTGTCGAAAGTGATAAATCATTAAATTCTCTTAAAAGTTACTGTATATACTGATTTTTTAGCCATTATCCAAAGTTCTCCTTAAAATGTTCTTTAATTGCTCATTGCTGCAGTTGGTCTGCCACTTCCACACATGTTGGCATCCTGTTGCTCGCTCTTGCGCTTGGCCCGGTAATGGCTGCTTGCAGCTATATTTTTATTATTACTATTATTATCTTACTCCGACTTGGGCGTCTATGGCCGCCCTAGAGCTGGTTTGCGGGAAATGAAATTTGGTTTGACACACTCTGATAGAGGACAGTCCCAACATTAAATACACCAACTTTGGTGCTCTCTAACTCATTCCCTCTAGCGCCAACCGAACTGTCCAAGTTTCACTTTTATTATGCTAATAACTTTTGAACCGTAAGGCCTGTCAACAAATTCTCTTTCCTCTTGTTCCTGAGCTCATGCCCAATTCGATTGCTACCCTATGAACGTCATTTTCCGTCATGCAAATTTTTCTGCCATTTCTAATTTTCCAAAAAACCTACTTTTGCCGAACTTCGATCCTACGACAGTTTGTCCAATTTGCACCAAAATCGCACCAGATCATCTCCAGGCAGTGCTGACAAAAAGTTATGGAATTCAAGTTGATTCGTTGAATCGTTTTCGATGAACGCACAAACAAATTTTACGCAGCGCTTGCGAAAACAGACGTAAGGCTGTATCTCCGCAACGCTTAATCGGTATTCAGACCAAAACTTGGTGCGTGTCATCACAAGCATGACCTGAGGCTATGTGCTGCGTTTTGGCGCAGCGCCACCTACTGGTCCGGAGATATGAAAAATGGCTATTTTTGCTTATAACTTCTGATCGGTTTGTCCAAAAATCATAAATGTGGTCTCTGTTAGATTCAGAGCGTCATGCCGAGTCGACTGATGTCCCAATTTTCCCAGATCGGCCATTTTGGCTGTCGGCCATTTTGAATTATGTGCTAAAATGCTGTAATTTTTGAACACATAAACGAATTGTTACGAAACTCGAGTATGGGTCATCAGTACGATGCCCTGAAGGAGCCTGAGAAGTTTCGAAACAGCGCCACCTAGTGGTCAAAAGTTATATAAAAAAATTCCAAAAAGGCTTATAACTTTTGAATAAATCTGCCTATTGAAATGCCACTTGTCTTAATAGATTCCTTGGGTCAAGCTGGAAAACATAGATACCAAGTTTTCTTATTTGGCCAAACTTCCTGTCCACCATCTTGATTTTCATTCAAAACCTACTTTTGCGAACTCGTCTGCCTACGACCGTTTGTCCAGATTTCCACCAAAATCAAATCGTATCATCTCCAGACAGTGCCAGACTAAAAGCTTCATGGATTTCGTGTCGATAGACAAAACCGTTTACGTGTAGCGCAGCAGCAAATTGAGGTAGGATGCCAAAAGGACTATTCAGTCTTTATCTCTGCAATGCCTGGACATTTTGAACATCAGAACTTTGTATGTGTCATTGTCACCTCACTCTGACCACATCACATCAATTTCGTAAGTGCGCCACCTATTTGTCAGAAAGTGATAAATCATTAAATTCTCTTTAAAAGTTACTGTATATATGATTTTTTCAGCCATTTATGCCAAAGTTCTCTTAAAATGTCTTTAATTGCTCATTGCTGCAGTTGGTCTGCCACTTCCACACATGTTGGCATCTGTTGCCCGCTTCTTGCGCTTTGGCCCCCGGTAATGGCTGCTTGCAGCTATATTTATCATTATTATTATCATTCTTCTTCTTCGGACTGGCGTCTATGGCAGCCCCTAGACCGGTTTGCGGGAAAGTTGAATTTTGGTTTGACATTCCTGATAGAGGACAGTCCCAACATTAAATGCACCAATTTTGGTGTCTCTAACTCAGTTCCCTCTAGCGCCACCAACTGTCCAAAGTTTCACTTTTATTATGCTAATAACTTTGAACCGTAAGGCCTATCAACAAAGTCTTTCTTCCTCTTGTTCCTGAGCTCATGCCGATTCGATTGCACCCTATGACGTCATTTTCCGTCATGCGAATTTTTCCGCCATTTTGAATTTTCCAAAAAACCTACTTTTGCGGAACTCGTCCTAGCGCGGTCTGTCCGATTTGCACCAAAATCGCACCAGATCATCTCCAGGCAGTGCTGACGAAAAAGTTACTGGAATTCAAGTTGATTCATCAGAATCGTTTTCGATAAACGCACAAACAAATTTTACGTAGCGCTGCGAAAAACAGACGTAAGGCTGTATCTCCGCAACGGCGTTACATCGTATTCAGACCAAACTTGGTACGTGTCATCACAAGCATGACCTGAGGCTATGTGCTGCGTTGTCGCAGCCGCCACCTACTGGTACGGAGATATGAAAAATGGCTATTTTTGCTTATAACTTCTGATTGGTTTGTCCAAAAATCATAAATGTGGTCTTGTTAGATTCAGAGCGTCATGCCGAGTCGACTGATGTCCAATTTTCCCAGATCGGCCATTTTGGCTGTCGGCCATTCTGAATTATGTTCTAAAATGCTGTAATTTTTGAACGCATAAACGAATTGTTCCGAAACTTGGTATGGGTCATCAGTACGATGCCCTGAAGGAGCCTGAGAAGTCTCGAAACAGCGCCACCTCTAGTGGTCAAAAAGTTATATAAAAAATTCCAAAAAGGCTAATAACTTTTGAATAAATCTGCCTATTGAAATGCCACTTGTCTTAATAGATTCCTTGGGTCAAGTCGAAAACATAGATACCAAGTTTTTCTTATTTGGCCAAACTTGCTGTCCACCATCTTGATTTTCATTCAAAACCTACTTTTGCGAACTCGTCCTCCGACGGTCTGTCCGATATTGCACCAAAATCGCACCAGATGATCTCCAGGCAGTGCTGACAAAAAGTTTTGGAATTCAAGTTGATTCGTCAAATCGTTTTTCGAATAAACGCACAAACAAATTTTGCCGTCAGCGCTTGCGAAAACAGACGTAAGGCTGTATCTTCGCAACGGCTTAATCGTATTCAGACCAGAACTTGGTACATGGCATCACAAGCATGACCTGAGGCTACATGCTGCGTTCGGCGCAGCGCCACCTAGTGGTCCGGAGATATGAAAAATGGCTATTTTTGCTCATAACTTCTGAACGGTTTGTCCAAGAAATCATAAAAGTGGCTCTCGTGAGATTAGGGCGTCATGATTGGTCGACGAATGTCCAAATTTCCCAGATCGGCCATTTTGACTGTTGGCCATTTTATAATTACATGCTAAAATGCTGCTATTTTTTTAACGCATTAATGAATTGTTGCGACACTCGGTATGGGTCATCGAGTAGTCATGCCCTGAAGGAGCCTGAGAAGTCTTCGAAACAGCGCCACCTAGTGGTCAAAAGTTATATAAAAAAATTCCAAAAGGGCTAATAACTTTTGAATAAATCTGCCTATTGAAATGCCACTTGTCTTAATAGATTCCTTGGGTCAAGCCCGGAAACATGGATACCAGAGTTTTACTTATCTGGCCGAACTTCCTGTCCACCATCTATTGATTTTCATTCAAAACCTTCTTTTTCGAACTCCTCCTTTAGACCGTTTGTCCGATTTTCACCAAAATCAAATCGTATCATCTCCAGACAGTGCCGACTAAAAGTTATGGATTTCGTGTCCGATAGACAAAACCGTTTTCGTGTAGTGCAGCAGCAAATTTGAGGTAGGATGCCAAAAGGACTATTCAGTCTTTATCTCTGCAATGCCTGGACATTTTGACATCAAACTTTGTATGTGTCATTGTCACCTCACTCTGACCACATCACATCAATTTCGTAAGTGCGCCACCTATTTGTCGAAAGTGATAAATCATTAAATTCTCTTTAAAAGTTACCTGTATATATGATTTTTTAGCCATTTATGCAGAAGTTCTCTTAAAATGTCTTTCAATTGCTCATTGCTGCAGTTGGTCTGCCACTTCCACACATGTTGGCATCTGTTGCCGCTTCTTGCGCTTGGCCCCGGTAATGGCTGCTTGCAGCTATATTTATTGTTAGGGGCCAAGCACGGAAGCGCGGAGGCACCTGCTTGTATCTGTTCCGGTTCTTATTATTATTATTATTATTATTATTTATTATTATTATTATTCTTCTCGAAGACTGGGCGTCTATGGCCGCCCCTGAGCACGGTCTGCGGGAAATGAAATTTGGTTTGACACTCTGATAGAGGACAGTCCCAACATTAAATACACCAATTTTGGTGTTCTCTAACTCATTCCCTCTAGCGCCACCAACTGTCCAAAGCTTCACTTTTATTATGCTAATAACTTTTTGAACCGTAAGGCCTATCAACAAAATTCTTTTTCCTCTTGTTCCTGAGCTCATGCCAATTCGATTGCACCCTATGACGTCATTTTCCGTCATGCAAATTTTACCGCCATTCTGAATTTTCCAAAAAACCTACTTTTGCGAACTCGTCCTAGGCGGTTTGTCCGATTTGCACCAAAATCGCACCAGATCATACTCCAGGCAGTGCTGACAAAAAGTTATGGAATTCAAGTTGATTCGTTGTAGAATCGTTTTCAGATAAACGCACAAACAGAATTTTACGCAGCGCTTGCGAAAACAGACGTAAGGCTGTATCTCCGCAACGCTATATCGTATTCAGACCAAACTTGGTGCGTGTCATCACAAGCATGACCTGAGGCTATGTGCTGCGCTTCGGCGCAGCGCCACCTACTGGTTGCGGAGATATGAAAAATGGCTATTTTGCTTATAACTTCTGATTGGTTTGTCCAAAAATCATAAATGTGGTCTCTGTTAGATTCAGAGCGTCATGCCGAGTCGAACTGATGTCCAATTTTCCCAGATCGGCCATTTTGGCTGTCGGCCATTTTGAATTATGTGCTAAAATGCTGTAATTTTTGAACGCATAACGAATTGTTCACGAAACTCGGTATGGGTCATCAGTACGATGCCCTGAAGGAGCCTGAAAGTTTCGGAACAGCGCCACCTAGTGGCTCAAAAGTTATATAAAAATTCCAAAAAGGCTTATAACTTTTGAATAAATCTGCCTTATTGAAATGCCACTTGTCTTAATAGATTCCTTGGGTTAAGCCGAAAACATCAGATACCAAGTTTTTCTTATTTAGCCGAACTTCCTGTCCACCATCTTGATTTTCATTCAAAACCTACTTTTGCGAACTCGTCCTCAGGCGGTTTGTCCGATTTCCACCAAAATCAAATCGTATCATCTCCAGACAGTGCAGACTAAAAGTTATGGAACTTTCGTGTTCGATAGACAAAACCGATTTCTTGGTACGCAGCAGCAAATTTGAGGTAGGATGCCAAAAGGGACTATTCAGTCTTCATCTCTGCAATGCCTTGACATTTTGACACCAAACTTTGCTATGTGTCATCGTTCACCTCACTCTGACCACATCACATCAATTTCGTAAGTGCGCCAGCCTATTTGTTGAAAGTGATAAACCATTAAATTCTCTTAAAAGTTACTGTATATATGATTTTTTAGCCATTTATCCAAGTTCTCTAAAATGTCTTTAATTGCTCATTGCTGCAGTTGGTCTGCCACTCCCACACATGCTGGCATCTGTTGCCGCTTCTTGCGCTTGGCCCCGGTAATGGCTGCTTGCAGCTATATTTATCAGGGCCAAGTATTAAGGTGTGAGGCACCATTGTATCTGTTCCGTTCTTATTATTATTATTATTATCAGGGCCAAGCACCAAGGTGCGGAGGCACCTATTGTATCTGTTCCGGTTCTTATTATTATTATTATTATTATTATTATTATTATCTTCTTCCGACTGGACGTCTATGGCCGCCCTAGACATGGTTTGCGGGAAATGAAATTTGGTTTGACACTCTGATAGAGGACAGTCCCAACATTAAATACACCAATTTTGGTGTCTCTAACTCATTCCTCTCTAGCGCCACCAACTGTCCAAAGTTTCACTTTTATTATGCTAATAACTTTTGAACCGTAAGGCCTATCAACAAAATTCTTTTTTCCTTGTTCCTGAGCTCATGCCGATTCGATTGCACCCTATGACGTCATTTTCCGTCATGTAAATTTCCGCCATTTTGAATTTTCCAAAAAACCTACTTTTGCGAACTCTGTCCTAGGCGGTTTGTCCAATTTGCACCAAAATTGCACCAGATCATCTCCAGGCAGTGCTGACAAAAAGTTATGTAATTTAAGTTGATTCGTCTTAATTGCTTTGAGAAACGCACAAACAAATTTTACGTAGCGCTTGCGAAAACAGACGTAAGGCTGATTTCGTAATCGCTTAATTCATATTCAGACCAAACTTGGTGCGTGTCATCACAAGCATGACCTGAGGCTATGTGCTGCGTTTCGGCGCAGCGCACCTGATTGGTCTGGAGATATGAAAAATGGCTATTTTTGCTTATAACTTCTGAATTGGTTTGTCCAAAAATCATAAATGTGGTCTTGTTAGATTCAGAGCTGTCATGCCGAGTCGACTGATGTCCAATTTTTCCAATATTGGCCATTTTGGCTGTCGGCCATTTTGAATTATGTGCTAAAATGCTGTAATTTTTTAATCGCATAAACGAATTGTTACGAAACTCGGTATGGGTCATCAGTATCGATGCCCTGAAGGAGCCTGAGAAAGTTTCGAAACAGCACTACCTAGTGGTCAAAAGTTATATAAAAATTCCAAAAAGGCTTATAACTTTTGAATAAATCCTGCCTATTGAAATGCATGCACTTGTCTTAATGAGCATCCTTGGGTCAAGCTCGAAAACATACAGTACCAAGTTTTTCTCATTTGGCCGAACTTCCTGTCCACCATCTCTGATTTTCATTCAAAACCTACTTTTGCGAACTTGCCTCAGGCGGTTTGTCCACTTTCCACCAAAATCAAATCACATCATCTCCAGACAGTGCAGACTAAAAGTTATGGACTTCGTGTTCAGAGACAAAACCTGTTTTGTGTAGCGCAGCAGCAAATTTGAGGCATAGTATGCCAAAAGGACTATTCAGGCTTTATCTCTGCAATGCCTTGACATTTTGACACCAAACTTTGTATGTGTCATTGTCACCTCACTCTGACCACATCACATCAATTTCGTAAGTGCGCCACCTATTTGTCGAAGTGATAAACCATTAAATTCTCTTAAAAGTTACTGTATATATGATTTTTCTAGCCATTTATCCAAAGTTCTCTTAAAATGTCTTTAATTGCTCATTGCTGCAGTTGGTCTGCCACTCCCACACATGCTGGCATCTGTCTGCCGCTTCTTGCACTTGGCCCCGGTAATGGCTGCTTGTTATTATTATTATTCTTCTTTTCCGACTGGGCGTCTATGGCCGCCCTGAGCATCGGTTTGCGGAAATGAAATTTGGTTTGACACTCTGATAGAGGACAGTCCCAACATTAAATACACCAATTTTGGTGTCTCTAACTCATTCCCTCTAGCGCCACCAACTGTCCAAAGTTTCACTTTTATTATGCTAATAACTTTTGAACGTAAGGCCTATCAACAAAATTCTTTTTCCTCTTGTTCCTGAGCTCATGCCGATTCGATTGCACCCTATGACGTCATTTTCCGTCATGCAAATTTTTCCGCCATTTTGAATTTTCCAAAAAACCTACTTTGCGAAACTCGTCCTAGGCGGTTTGTCCAATTTGCACCAAAATCGCACCAGATCATTCTCAGGCAGTGCTGACAAAAAGTTATGGAATTCAAGTTGATTCGTCGAATGTTTTTCGATAAATGCACAAACAAATTTTACGCAGCGCTTGCGAAACAGACGTAAGGCTGTATCTCCGCAACGCTTAATCGATATTCAGACACCAAACTTGGTGCGTGTCATCATAAGCATGACCTGAGGCTATGTGCTGCGTTTTGGCGCAGCGCCACCTGACTGGTCCGGAGATATGAAAAATGGCTATTTTTGCTTATAACTTCTGATTGGTTTGTCCAAAAATCATAAATGTGGTCTTGTTAGATTCAGAGCGTCATGCCGAGTCGACTGATGTCCAATTTTCCCAGATCGGCCATTTTGGCTGTCGGCCATTTTGAATTATGTGCTAAAATGCTGTAATTTCTGAACACATAGATCGAATTGTTACGAAACTTGGTATGGGTCATCAGTACGATGCCCTGAAGGAGCCTGAGAAGTTTCTGAAACAGCGCCACCTAGTGGTCAAAAGTTATATAAAAAATTCCCAAAAGGCTTATAACTTTTGAATAAATCTGCCTATTGAAATGCCACTTGTCTTAATAGATTCCTTGGGTCAAGCCGAAAACATAGATACCAAGTCTTCTCATTTGGCCGAACTTCCTGTCCACCATCTTGATTTTCATTCAAAACCTACTTTTGCGAACTTTGCCCTAGGCTGTTTGTCCGATTTCCACCAAAATCAAATTCGTATCATCTTCAGACAGTGCAGACTAAAAGTTATGGATTTCGTGTTCGATAGACAAAACTCGTTTCGTGTAGCGCAGCAGCAAATTTGAGGTAGGATGCCAAAAGGACTATTCAGTCTTTATCTCTGCAATGCCTTGACATTTTGACACCAAACTTTGTATGTGTCATTGTCACCTCACTCTGACCACATCACATCAATTTCGTAAGTGCGCCACCTATTTGTCGAAAGTGATAAACCATTAAATTCTCTTAAAAGTTACTGTATATATGATTTTTTAGCCATTTATCCAAAGTTCTCTTAAAATGTCTTTAATTGCTCATTGCTGCAGTTGGTCTGCCACTCCCACACATGCTGGCATCTGTTGCCGCTTCTTGCGCTTGGCCCGGTAATGGCTGCTTGCAGCTATATTTATTATTATTATTCTTCTTCCGACTGGGCGTCTATGGCAGCCCCTAGACCGGTTTGCGGGAAATGAAATTTGGTTTGACATTCTGATAGAGGACAGTCCCAACATTAAATACACCAATTTTGGTGTCTCTAACTCATTCCTCTAGCGCCACCAACTGTCCAAAGTTTCACTTTTATTATGCTAATAACTTTTTGAACCGTAAGGCCTATCAACAAAGTTCTTTTTCCTCTTGTTCCTGAGCTCATGCCGATTCGATTGCACCCTATGACGTCATTTCCGTCATGCAAATTTTTCTGCCATTTTGAATTTTCCAAAAAACCTACTTTTGCGAACTCGTCCTAGGCGGTTTGTCCGATTTGCACCAAAATCGCACCAGATCATCTCCAGGCAGTGCTGACAAAAAGTTATGGAATTCAAGTTGATTCATCTGAATCGTTTTCGATAACGCACAAACAAATTTTACGTAGCGCTTGCGAAAACAGACGTAAGGCTGTATCTCCGCAACGCTTAATCGTATTCAGACCAAACTTGGTACGTGTCATCACAAGCATGACCTGAGGCTATGTGCTGCGTTTCGGCGCAGTCGCCACCTACTGGTCCGGAGATATGAAAAATGGCTATTTTTGCTTATAACTTCTGATTGGTTTGTTCCAAAAATCATAAATGTGGTCTTGTTAGATTCAGAGCGTCATGCCGAGTTCGACTGATGTCCAATTTTCCCAGATTTGGCCATTTTGGCTGTTCGGCCATTTTGAATTATGTTCTAAAATGCTGTAATTTTGAACGCATAAACGAATTGTTACGAAACTTGTGCATGGGTCATCAGTACGATGCCCTGAAGGAGCCTGAGAAGTTTCGAAACAGCGCCACCTAGTGGTCAAAAGTTATATATAAAAAATTCCAAAAAGGCTAATAACTTTTGAATAAATCTGCCTATTGAAATGCCACTTGTCTTAATAGATTCCTTGGGTCAAGTTGAAAACATAGATACCAAGTTTTCTTATTTGGCCGAACTTGCTGTCCACCATCTTGATTTTCATTCAAAACCTACTTTTGCGAAACTTCGTCCTAGGCGGTTTGTCCGATTTGCACCAAAATCGCACCAGATGATCTCCAGGCAGTGCTGACAAAAGTTTTGGAATTCAAGTTGATTGATCAAATGATTTTCGATAAACGCACAAACAAATTTTACGATAGCGCTTGCGAAAACAGACGTAAGGCTGTCTGTCCGCAACGCTTAATTCGATATTCAGACCAAACTTGGTACATGTCATCACAAGCATGACCTGAGGCTACATGCTGCGTTTCGGCGCAGCGCCACCTAGTGGTCCGGAGATATGAAAAATGGCTATTTTTGCTCATAACTTCTGAACGGTTTGTCCAAAAATCATAAAAGTGGTCTCATGAGATTCAGGGCGTCATGATGAGTCGACAGAATGTCCAATTTTCCAGATCGGCCATTTTGACTGTCGGCCATTTTGAATTACGTGCTAAAATGCTGTATTTTTTAACGCATTAATGAATTGTTGGACACTCGGTATGGGTCATCAGATACTGACGCCTGAAGGAGCCTGAGAAGTTTCGAAACAGCGCCACCTAGTGGTCAAAAGTTATATAAAAAAATTCCAAAAAGGCTAATAACTTTTGAATAAATCTGCCTATTGAAATGCCACTTGTCTTAATAGATTCCTTGGGTCAAGCCGAAAACATAGATACCAAGTTTTCTTATTTGGCCGAACTTCCTGTCCACCATCTCTGATTTTCATTCAAAAGCTACTTTTTCGAACTCCTCCTAGACCGTTGCTGTCCGATTTTCACCAAAATCAAATCGTATCATCTCCAGACAGTGCCGACTAAAAGTTATGGATTTCGTGTTCAGATAGACAAAACCGCTTTCGTGTAGTGCAGCAGCAAATTTGAGGTAAGATGCCAAAAGGACTATTCAGTCTTTATCTCTGCAATGCCTGGACATTTTGACATCAAACTTTGTATGTGTCATTGTCACCTCACTCTGACCACATCACATCAATTTCGTAAGTGCGCCACCTATTTGTCGAAAGTGATAAATCATTAAATTCTCTTAAAAGTTACTGTATATATGATTTTTTAGCCATTTATCCAAAGTTCTCTTAAAATGTCTTTAATTGCTCATTGCTGCAGTTGGTCTGCCACTTCCACACATGTTGGCATCTGTTGCCGCTTCTTGCGCTTGGCCCCGGTAATGGCTGCTTGTCAGGGGCCAATATCGAAGGTGCGGAGGCACCTATTGTATCTGTTCGGTTCTTATTATTATTATCATTATTAGGGCCAAGTACCAAGGTGCGGCAGCACCTATTGTATCTGTTCCGTTCTTATTATTATTATTATTATTATTCTTCTTCCGACTGCGCGTCTATGGCAGCCCTAGACCGGTTTGCGGAAAAGTTGTTTTGGTTTGACATTCTGATAGAGGACAGTCCCAACATTAAATGCACCAATTTTGGTGTCTCTAACTCATTCCCTCTAGCGCCACCAACTGTCCAAAGTTTCACTTTTATTATGCTAATAACTTTTTGAACCGTAAGGCCTATCAACAAAGTTCTTTTTTCCTCTTGTTCCTGAGCTCATGCCGATTCGATTGCACCCTATGACGTCATTTTCCGTCATGCAAATTTTTCCGCCATTTTGAATTTTCCAAAAAACCTACTTTTGCGAACTCGTCCTAGGCGGTTTGTCCGATTTGCACCAAAATCGCACCAGATCATCTCCAGGCAGTGCTGACAAAAAGTTATGGAATTCAAGTTGATTCATTCGAATCGTTTTCAAATAACGCACAAACAAATTTTACGTAGCGCTTGCGAAAACAGACGTAAGGCTGTATCTCCGCAACGCTTAATTCGTATTCAGACCAAACTTGGTACGTGTCATCACAAGCATGACCTGAGGCTATGTGCTGCGTTTCGGCGCAGCGCCACCTACTGGTCCGGAGATATGAAAAATGGCTATTTTTGCTTATAACTTCTGATTGGTTTGTCCAAAAATCATAAATGTGGTCTTTGTTCAGATTCAGAGCGTCATGCCGAGTCGACTGATGTCCAATTTTCCCAGATCGGCCATTTTGGCTGTCGGCCATTTGAATTATGTTCTAAAATGCTGTAATTTTTGAACGCATAAACGAATTGTTACGAAACTTGGTATGGGTCATCAGTATCGATGCCCTGAAGGAGCCTGAGAAGTTTCGAAACAGCGCCACCTAGTGGTCAAAAGTTATATAAAAAATTCCAAAAAGGCTAATAACTTTTGAATAAATCTGCCTATTGAAATGCCACTTGTCTTAATAGATTCCTTGGGTCAAGTTGAAAACATAGATACCAAGTTTTTCTTATTTGGCCGAACTTGCTGTCCACCATTCTTGATTTTCATTCAAAACCTACTTTTGCGAACTCGTCCTAGGCGGTTTGTCCGATTTGCACCAAAATCGCACCAGATGATCTCCAGGCAGTGCTGACAAAAAGTTTTGGAATTCAAGTTGATTCGTCAAATCGTTTTCGATAAACGCACAAACAAATTTTACGTAGCGCTTGCGAAAACAGACGTAAGGCTGTATCTCCGCAACGCTTAATCGTATTCAGACCAAACTTGGTACATGTCATCACAAGCATGACCTGAGGCTACATGCTGCGTTTGGCGCAGCGCCACCTAGTGGTCCGGAGATATGAAAAATGGCTATTTTTGCTCATAACTTCTGAACGGTTTGTCCAAAAATCATAAAAGTGGTCTCGTGAGATTCAGGGCGTCATGATGAGTCGACGGATGTCCAAATTTTCCCAGATCGGCCATTTTGACTGTCGGCCATTTTGAATTACGTGCTAAAATGCTGTATTTTTTAACGCATTAATGAATTGTTGCGACACTCGGTATGGGTCATCAGTATCGATGCCCTGAAGTAGCCTGAGAAGTTTCGAAACAGCGCCACCTAGTGGTCAAAAGTTATATAAAAAAATTCCAAAAAGGCTAATAACTTTTGAATAAATCTGCCTATTGAAATGCCACTTGTCTTAATAGATTCCTTGGGTCAAGCCGAAAACATAGATACCAAGTTTTCTTATTTGGCCGAACTTCCTGTCCACCATCTTGATTTTCATTCAAAAGCTACTTTTTCGAACTCCTCCTAGACCGTTTGTCCGATTTTCACCAAAATCAAATCGTATCATCTCCAGACAGTGCCGACTAAAAGTTATGGATTTTCGTGTCGATAGACAAAACCGTTTTAGTGTAGTGCAGCAGCAAATTTGAGGTAGGATGCCAAAAGGACTATTCAGTCTTTATCTCTGCAATGCCTGGACATTTTGACATCAAACTTTGTATGTCATTGTCACCTCACTCTGACCACATCACATCAATTTCGTAAGTGCGCCACCTATTTGTCGAAAGTGATAAATCATTAAATTCTCTTAAAAGTTACTGTATATATGATTTTTTAGCCATTTATCCAAAGTTCTCTTAAAATGTCTTTAATTGCTCATTGCTGCAGTTGGTCTGCCACTTCCACACATGTTGGCATCTGTTGCCGCTTCTTGCGCTTGGCCCCGGTAATGGCTGCTTGTTAGGGGCCAAGCACCGAAGGTGCGGAGGCACCTATTGTATCTGTTCCGGTTCTTATTATTATTATTATTATTATTATTATTATTATTCTTCCGACTGGGCGTCTATGGCAGCCCCTAGACCGAGTTTGCGGGAAATGAAATTTGGTTTGACACTCTGATAGAGGACAGTCCCAACATTAAATACACCAATTTTGGTGTCTCTAACTCATTCCCTCTAGCGCCACCAACTGTCCAAAGTTTCACTTTCATTATGCTAATAACTTTTTGAACCGTAAGGCCTATCAACAAAATTCTTTTTTCCTCTTGTTCCTGAGCTCATGCCGATTCGATTGCACCCTATGACGTCATTTTCCGTCATGCAAATTTTTCCGCCATTTTGAATTTTCCAAAAAACCTACTTTTGCGAACTCGTCCTAGGCGGTTTGTCCGATTTGCACCAAAATCGCACCAGATCATCTCCAGGCAGTGCTGACAAAAAGTTATGAAATTCAAGTTGATTCGTTAGAATCGATTTTCGATAACGCACAAACAAATTTTACGATCGCGCTTGCGAAAACAGAACGTAAGGCTGTATCTGCGCAACGCTTAATCGTATTCAGACCAAACTTGGTACGTGTCATCACAAGCATGACCTGAGGCTATGTGCTGCGTTTCGGCGCAGCTCCACCTACTGGTCCGAAGATATGAAAAATGGCTATTTTTGCTTATAACTTCTGATTGGTTTGTCCAAAAATCATAAATGTGGTCTTGTTAGATTCAGAGCGTCATGCCGAGGTCGAACTGACGTTCCAATTTTCCCAGATCGGCCATTTTGGCTGTCGGCCATTTGAATTATGTGCTAAAATGCTGTAATTTTTGAACGCATAAACGAATTGTTACGAAACTCGGTATGGGTCATCAGTACGATGCCCTGAAGGAGCCAGAGAAGTTTCGAAACAGCGCCACCTAGTGGTCAAAAGTTATATAAAAAATTCCAAAAAGGCTAATAACTTTTGAATAAATCTGCCTATTGAAATGCCACTTGTCTTAATAGATTCCTTGGGTCAAGCCGAAAACATAGATACCAAGTTTTCTTATTTGGCCGAACTTGCTGTGCCACCATCTTGATTTTCATTCAAAACCTACTTTGCGAACTTGTCCTAGGCGGTTTGTCCGAATTTGCACCAAAATCGCACCAGATGATCTCCAGGCAGTGCTGACAAAAAGTTATGGAATTCAAGTTGATTCGTCAGAATAGTTTTCGATAAACGCACAAACAAATTTTACGATAACGCTTGCGAAAACAGACGTAAGGCTGTATCTCCGCAACGCTTAATCGTATTCAGACCAAACTTGGTACATGTCATCACAAGCATGACCTGAGGCTACATGCTGCGTTTCGGCGCAGGCGCCACCTAGTGGTCCGGAGATATGAAAAATGGCTATTTTTGCTCATAACTTCTGAACGGTTTGTCCAAAAATCATTAAAAGTGGTCTCGTGAGATTCAGGGCGTCATGACGAGTCGACGAATGTCCAATTTTCCCAGATCGGCCATTTAACTGTCGGCCATTTTGAATTACGTGCTAAAATGCTGTATTTTTTAACGCATTAATGAATTGTTGCGACACTCTGTATGGGTCATCAGTACGATGCCCTGAAGGAGCCTGAGAAGTTTTCGAAACAGCGCCACCTAGTGGTCAAAAGTTATATAAAAAATTCCAAAAAGGCTAATAACTTTTAAATAAATCTGCCTATTGAAATGCCACTTGTCTTAATAGATTCCTTGGGTCAAGCCGAAAACATAGATACCAAGTTTTTCTTATTTGGCCGAACTTCCTGTCCACCATCTTGATTTTCATTCAAAAGCTACTTTTTCGGAACTTCCTCCTAGAGCCGTTTGTCCGATTTTCACCAAAATCAAATCGTATCATCTCCAGACAGTGCCGACTAAAAGTTATGAATTTCGTGTCCATAGACAAAACCAGTTTTCGTGTAGTGCAGCAGCAAATTTGAGGTCAGGATGCCAAAAGGACTATTCAGTCTTTATCTCTGCAATGCCTTGACATTTTGACACCAAACTTTGTATGCGTCATTGTCACCTCTCTCTGACCACATCACATCAATTTCGTAAGTGCGCCACCTATTTGTCGAAAGTGATAAACCATTAAATTCTCTTAAAAGTTACTGTATATATGATTTTTTTAGCCATTTATCCAAAGTTCTCTAAAATGTCTTTAATTGCTCATTGCTGCAGTTGGTCTGCCACTCCCACACATGATGGCATCTGTTGCCGCTTCTTGCGCTTGGCCCCGGTAATGGCTGCTTGCAGCTATATTTATTATTATTATTCTTCTTCCGACTGGGCGTCTATGGCAGCCCCTGAGACCGGTTTGCGGGAAATGAAATTTGGTTTGACATTCCTGATAGAGGACAGTCCCAACATTAAATACACCAATTTTGGTGTCTCTAACTCATTCCCTCTAGCGCCACCAACTGTCCAAAGTTTTACTTTTATTATGCTAATAACTTTTTGAAGCCGTAAGGCCTATCAACAAAATTCTTTTTTCCTCTTGTTCCTGAGCTCATGCCGATTCCGATCGCACCCTATGTCGTCATTTTCCGTTATGCAAATTTTCCCGCCATTTTGAATTTTCCAAAAAACCTACTTTTGCGAACTCGTCCTAGGCGGTTTTTGTCCGATTTGGACCAAAATTGCACCAGATCATCTCCAGGCAGTGCTGACAAAAAGTTATGGAATTCAAGTTGATTCGATCAAATCGTTTTCGATAAAACGCACAAACAAATTTTACGTAGCGCTTGTGAAAACAGACGTAAGGCTGTATCTTCCGCAACGCTTAATCGATATTCAGACCAATCTTGGTACATGTCATCACAAGCATGACCTGAGGATACATGCTGCGTTTCGGCACAGCAGCCACCTACTGGTCCGGAGATATGAAAAATGGCTATGTTTGTTCATAACTTCTGAACGGTTTGTCCAAAAATCATAAACTTGGTCTTGTTAGATTCAGGGCGTCATGCCGAGTCGACTGATATCCAATTTTCCCAGATCGGCCATTTTGTCTGTCGGCCATTTTGAATTTTGTGCTAAAATGCTGTATTTTTTGAACGCATGAACGAATTGTTACGAAACTCGGTATGGGTCATCAGTATCGATGCCCTGAAGGAGCCTGAGAAGTTTCGAAACAGCGCCACCTAGTGGTGACATTTTTTTCAAACGCTTATAACTTTGGGTGTGGTACACTTATTTTCACGGAGTCATCTTTTTGAGGTCCTGAATCGTTGCCGAGTCCAACGATATCAAATATGTTGGGTTTCGCTGTTACGGTTGGTGTAGTGTAGCGATTTAGCACGAAAAACACTTGGCGATATCTTCAAAACCGCTGTTCCGAATCAAGACGAAACCACCGCCAGAAAAACGGAATCATAGCTTGTTAACCATTCGCTAATGCCCAAATGCGAAAATATTGATAGTAAGGGGTAGTAATATTCAAACAAAGTTATGTGTCGGTCATTTTTTTTGTGTTTTTTCATATAAAAGTTTATAACTCTGATGCAAATTGAGATATATTTCACCAAAATTGACACACATATGTATGGGCTCACTCTGAGGACACACAAAAAAAATGTGGGACTGAGCCTCTTGGTGGCGCTATAATAGAACAAAACGTGAAATTCCCATTGACTTCAATACAGTTTTGTGAAATAAAATGCTATACTAAACAAATGCTTTGGTATAACATTACGAAACTCAGTTTGTGCCATAAGCAGCATGCCCTGAAGGTATTCAAAAGATTTTGAGACAGCGCCACCTGTTGGTCAAAAGTTATAATTAATTCCCGAAAATGCTAATAACTTTTAAATAAATTTTCTATTGCAATGAAACTGATCTTAATGGATTCCTTGGGTTATGCCGAAAACATAGATATCAGGTTTGCCATAATCAGCCAAACTTCCTGTCCACCATCTTTAGTTCTTTAAAAAACCTTCTTTTTCGAACTCCTCCTAGACCGTTTGTCCAATTTTCACGAAAATGTAATCGTATCATCTCCAGACTGTGCCGACTAAAAGTTATGGATTGCGTGATGATAGACAAAACCGTTTTCGTATACCACAGCATCGAATTTGAGACAGGCTGCCAAAATGACTATTTGGGCTTTATCTCTGCAATGCCTCCACATTTTGACACCAAACTTTGTATGTGTCATTGTCATCTCACTCTGAACACAACATATTCGATTTCAATAACTGCGCCACCTATTGTTAGAAAGTGATAAAATATTAAATCATCTGAAAAGCTAATGTTTATGTGATTTTGTTTTAGTCATTTTCCAAAGTTCTCTTAAAGTGCCATTAATTGCACCTTGCTGCAGTAGGTCTGCCACTCTTTGCCATTTTAGCATATGTTGCGGCTTCTTGCGCTTGGCCCCGGTAATGGCTGCTTGCAGCTATATTTTAGCCTTGTTGCTGCTATCCAATCTCGTGAATAAAAAAACCACCCAGTCAGGGTCTTATCCCTACTCTAATTTTTTGCTGCAATATTCTCCCATCGCGACGATAACTGACATTCTCATCTGATCTGCTTCAGCACTCGAACACCCGCTCGTCATTGTCCAAATGTTTGTGAGACCAATCAAAGAAAGCAGGATTTTTGTTCACAGAAGCGCAAACCGAGCGCTAATCCTAACGCGATGCTTCACTTCAGTTAACGATCATACAGTGCAAGATAAGATGCAAGTAGCTAAAATATACGGCTGTTTTTCCTATAGTTTTAAATGGCCGACAGAAATAATCAGTTTGATCAAAGATAGTGGAAATTATAAGCTCAATTTAACAACACAAGCACCCTATTAAATATATTGCCATTATTATTGTATAAATATATGGTAACACTTTATTTTACGACCCGCAAACAACTGGGTAAGTACACAGAAATTACGGTGTACGTTTCTGTAATTATAGTGTACTTCCGTGTAAGTATAAGGAAACAATATGTTAAGTTTGGGGTAATAAAGGGGTAACAAGCAGATATACAACCGGCTAATAACTTCGTAAGTACACTGAAATTACGATGTATGTTTCTGTAATTATAGTGTACTTCCGTGTAGGTATAAGGGAACAATATGATAAGTTTGGGTAATAAGGGGGTAACAAGCAGAAATACAAGCAAATTATTTAATTAGTTAAAAAATATCAGGTACCTATTATTTTAATATATTCCAGGCGAAAATCTGTTGTTTATAAAATGTATCACATACATTTATTGGCTTTTCTTACGAGATTAATAAATTGTTACTTTGTTGTTTGAGTATACCGTAGAAAAGACAATGTTTAATTAAGATGAAAAAGCATTTTGAATTTTTTTTTACAATAAAAGTCAGAAATTAAATGGGATCCTTTTGTATATTGTATATTTTATATATATTGTATATATACATTGCTTACCCTGTAACTACGCAGAACAAGGAGGTAACAAGTACCACTTTAATTTACAGCCCGCAATGGGTACACTTACCCTGTAACTACACAGAACAAGGAGGTAACAAGCACCACTTTAATTTACAGCCCGCAGGAGTTACACTTACCCTGTAACTACACAGAACAAGGAGGTAACATACGCTACTTACTATGTAGCAATACGAAACAACATTATTTGCACTGTAATTACAGAGAACGGTACTGTTATCAAGAAAACAAAACAACAACAACAACAACAAGTTTTAATTTTGCCCTGGCATTTAAGTGTCATTGCAATTCAATGGGATAAGGTAAGTACTAATTACCACATGGTACAGTTTAAATTAAAATCATAACAGAAAATAATTATTTTGATTTAACATTAAGTAATCTCGTAAGAAAAGCCAATAAATGTAATGTTTAATTTTCAACCCACAGATGTCAAAATTACCCTGTAACATTGCACGAGAACATATTTTAGCCAGAAATGTAATACATTTTGTAAACAACAGACGTACAATTTTTGCCTGGAATATATTAAAAGTATAGCTACCTGTTATTTTTTAACTAATTAAATAATTTGCTTGTATATCTGCTCTTTACCCCCTTATTACCCCAAACTTAACAAATTGTTCCCTTACACCTACACGGAAGTACACTATAATTACAGAAACGTATACCGTAATTTCAGTGTACTTACAAAGTTATTTGCAGGTTGTATATCTGCTTGTTACCCTTTATTACCCAAACTTAACATATTGTTCCCTTACACTTACACGGAAGTACACTATAATTACAGAAACGTACACGTAATTTCTGTGTACTTACCCAGTTGTTTGCGGGTCGTAAAATAAAGTGTTACCAAATATATTTTTATAACGTTTCCTCGAATGTGTTCGAACTTTTCACTGTTTGTATCACTCCTTGCATCATTAAGCCAGAAGGCGCGACAAGTGACAAGTGTCTTTATGAGTGAGCAATTGAACCATTAATTAAATAAACAGATTATTCCAAAAACATTTGATTAATTTAGGTAAAAGAAAAAGTAGTATCTGATCAAATGCTTTTAAAGCTACTGTTTTTATTTTTTTGGCTATCAAAACTCTTAAAATGAGATCAGGAAAATCGAAAATTTCTCGGGGAGCATGCCCCCAACCCCTATAGCAATAAAGCGAATAAAAACCTGTCAGGCTACGTACTAACGTCAGGTTATTACGTAGCCGACAAGTTTTATTCGCTTTGAAGCCGTTGGATGGAGTTTTTGTTTTTTTACCGAAACCTCAGATAATTGACAAGTGAATGGAAACTTGGCCTATGAAAGTGTATTTGATTGAGGAATTGAATCATTCAAACCCATTTTTTTATAATTCAGATTAATTAAACATCTTTTAATAGACTTCAGCAATTAACATAATTGTTATTTTGTTAAGTTGTTTGTTCAGAATCGTGATCTCTATTTTTATTCTCAAATTATCCAGAATTGTGTAGCTCTAATACATATGTGTATGTATCATTTAGTTGTATTTAAAGTAATGTATAGAAGGTAGGGCCCGAAAGTGACTCAAGCCCAGGGGCCCCCACCAAGTCCTGCCCTGACTACCATAGATAGTCTCGTGACAGCCAGGTGACAGCTTACGGTGGGTTTGTTGTCAATAGTTGTCATGAGAAACCACGAAGTACAAACATATACTGCGCCTGAGCGCGTTGCGTGAATTATGAGCGCGCTCGGCGCTTGATGTGCACATTTGAAACGTACTTGAGCGTGCAAAAATATGTGAGCGCGATATGTGAACAGACCTAAGGCGAGCTGCCACCACCAAATCAGCTACTGTTAGCTTGCGAGCGACGTGTTGGATAACCCTGCTCTAAAGCAATGTGAGAATAATCATTTTGAGCTTGTTATATGTGTTGTGTCTGAACGTGTTCAATGAATGATAGTTCATAAACTCGTTCATATTTTGGCGAACGTGTTCAGAACGTAGCCTACTGTATTACTGCCCGATGAACGTGTGAACGCATTCATTCTAGTGTCTGTGAAACAAGGAGCGAGGAGGCGTCTTTATCATTTTAAAGGGTTTTATGAGGTCGTTGAGGATGGGAAAATCTTACATGTCTGTGCAAACTTTGCCCGTCGATAAAATAATTGTTATCTGTGGTTGTATATGGGCTGTGGCAATAATAATAGCCTAATAATAAAAAAGAAGCTTGTAGCAAAATATGGGAAAAAGAACTATGAACTAGTTCATTTTTTAAATATGAACTGAACTAGTTCGTTTTTAAATTTGTGAACTGAACTTTGAACTAGTTCATGTAATGAACTTGGTCCAACCGTTTGATAAGACGGTTTGCTTTGATATGTGCAAAGTCAGTAATTTGCCTAAGTCCCTCCCCTTCCGGTCGACCACCATGGGACCTTATTTCGGAAAAATATTGAATTGTAGTCAATGGCGAGAGATAACAAATATTTTGATTTAGTTTAAATTGATCCCTGAATTACACATATGATGTTTGTCAATTTAAAAGACACGTTTTAAAGTCAAGAAAGTCACAATTTGATGTAAAACTGTTGAGATATAAGACTGTGAAAAGACGTAATTACAAAGACTACAAACCCCAAAGGCGCACATTTTCTCTCAATGAATGAAGCGAACTTTACTGAGGCTATGTCATAGTTTCTATAGTCTTCCGTTATAATTGTAACGTTACCGTCATTAAGTGTGTTGTTCCAGACGGCACACACACACAGCAGCTGATCTTGCTTGTTGTTTCGCCTCCTGGGAGATGTAGTTCATTGAGGGTTTTTCACATAAAACTAAAAGTTACTCTTCTGTTTTATGATGAACTGCGACTTTTTGACTTTCATAATTATCTTTTAAATTGACAAACATCATATGTGTAATCCAGGACACAGTTCAGACGGAATAAAAAGATAAGTTATCTCTCGCCATTGACTACCATGCATTGTTTTTCCGAAATAAGGTCCCATGAACCAGAAGCGGAGGGGCGGGACTTAGGCTCTCTATACATGTGTAAAAAGAATTATTTGTATTTCAAAAGCAATAATTGGTTTTCTAATAAAAGGAAATGTGCCTTCCGAAAAACAAAAACAAAAAAACATTCAATAATAGTGTTGTATAAAGAAAATAAAAATAAAATATGACTATCACAATGATGTTGTGTATAAGAAAAAGACAAAGAAAGTTTGTAAAATTAACGTCAACTGTCAGAAGGATAGCTCATGAAGAACCAGTCATGTACAGAAAGGAATGTTCAAATTCAGAGGAACAGTTCAGAAGAAACGTTAATAATAAAGATTGAGAAGATTGGAGCAGTTGTGCTCCATTTTTGGAATACTTAAAATTTTATATTTATATTATATATTTTTTTGGGGGGAATACTTGTTGCAGCCCGGCCTCAGCCCAGACTCTATCTCCAGCGGCCCCCAGTTAATTTGAGTTTGAGACCCCTGCTCTAAGATAAGGAAGTTACAATAGATAAAATAAATAAGTATGAATAAAAACTTTTAAAGTAGTCTCATCCAATGCATCGAAATTAACATACTGTTACACTATTCTAAATTTAGAAATGTCTGTAATGTTGAACTAAAATCATAAGTGGATTTCCTCATACTGCACCTGCAGGGCAGAACTGTGACCTGTTCATTATGTGTGAATGAGTCAGTGCACACCACACAGCTCGTGTCCTCTGATCCCACCTCCTACAGACACATAGGCATGATGCTTTTACTCACTGCAGTTTAAATACTCTCTGAATTTATTTTACCATACACATTTATTTATTTTAGGATTTAGCAATGGGACAATACCGGGTCACCTGTCCGCAAGTCCGCACTTGTAACTTTGCTATTGCTTTTTCGGTAACTTTTTTCATCTCCATCTGCACAGAAATGGATGACAGAGCAGGATTAGCAATAATAATTTAAAAAAGCCTTAAGAGATTTTAGAATATCTGGAATATATCTGAGTATTTTATATTGAATATACTAAATATTTGAGTACCTACAGTGAACTTGACCTTAACTTGAATACTTTACCTGTTGCATACGAAGTTGTCGGTTTATGTACATGCGTTTAGTAAACAGGAAAGCGAAGTAGAACAAAGTGATGGCTGTTATTCCAATGAAGGTGAAAGACAGTGCATATGCCCATGTAGCATTGAGCCACAGGCCACGTACATTGGCTACATCAATCGCCATATAGACTTCTGAGTCATTCTTGATCAGGTTAGTGATTTCTGTGCCTAGAATATTGCCAATCATTATGTCAACTATGTCATCAGCATCTGTGGAAATAAAATACTAACATTAACCATGACTGGTTATTTTTAAGATCAACAGCATAGCATCCCAAAAGATTACTGGATTACAGGGAATATTGCTTGGACAAATTTCCATCAGTTGGATTGCAGCAATGCCATATTGCAAAAGTATATAAAAACTATTGCAAAAAGTATAAAATCTTTTAAATCAAACTTGTTGTAAAACAGCTTCTCTTAAAAAACTACTGGTCAAGAGTATTTGAATAAAGTGTCAATTAAAGGAATAGGAATAGTCAGTCAGAAGATTTTTTTTTTAATTTCTGGTTTTAATAACAATTAATGGGTAGCTATAGGTCTGATGAAGACCTGATGGTGGAAACGTTGCCTTTTTAATTAAAAATTTTTTGTAGCAGTATCTTTTCAGTGTGCGGACTTCACACCTCTTTTATTTTAGCTATAGGTCTACCCATTAATAGACAATGTACTTCTTTGAGGGCATTACACAGGAGGGCATTAGCTGTGTCTTAACACCTTTAAAACTTTAAAGCTTAACTTTTGAATGAACATATCAGGTAAGGGTTTTATCAGACTTGAGGGGCCCATTGATTATCCAAGGTTATCAAAAGGATCTCCAGTGATATGCAGGTGAGTAGTAGGAGCTCATTGTTCAACCAGGTTTCTGGTAATCATTCTCTGCAGGGTTCCTCAAATCCAGTCCTCAAGGGCCACTACCCTGCAGAGTTTAGTCCAAACCCTAATCAACAAGCTAATCAAGTCTTCAGAGTTACAAGAAAATTGCAGATAGGAGAGTTTGATTAGAGTCTGAACTAAACCCCTCAAACTGCTTTCTCAGCTCAGCTGTACAACAGCAAGCAATCAACAGGAAGGACTCGATGACTGAGCAGGAAGGAATGCTTCTTTGGCTCTTCTAGCCCACCAGGTGGCTAAGCTTACAAATACAGTCCAAAATCTCTCGGCTTAACTCAGTGGGTGATGTTTCAGCCTCCAGAAAAGGAGTTGATGACAGCAATGTATATGCATGTATAGCTATGGAAAAAATTAAGAGACCACTGCCAAATCAGCAGTTGCTCTGGATTTATTATTTATAATATAAATAATAAATCCAGAGCAACTGCTGATTGGCAGTGGTCTCTTAATTTTTTCCATAGCTGTATGTATGCCACCTCAGCTCATCAATTAGCTTTTTTCAAGAGGATCTGGATACTGTCTCACTGGCTGCTTCTCAATCATTGATTGAGCCTGAACAAGGTCACTATTCCACTATTATATAAATGTAACAAATTATTATTATTGATTATATCTTGAGCACAAGGGAGGTTATTCTGATTCGCCCGGCTGGCATTTTTGAGTCCATAGGTGGTGTTGAGAGAGGAATTCCCAATCAACGGAAGAGGAGTGACTGCTTCCTCATGGCAGGATCACCTCTCTCCATTTCTCTGGAGTGATCCAGTTTTTCATTATAGTTTTATTTAGATTTTTGGTCATTTATATTTAATGCTCTTCATTGTCAGTAGTGGATTTATTTTCAGTTCACATTTTTTGTTAGAAGAAATGTTGAAGCCTGTTTGTTTTTTTATCGATAGTTAGGTATATGAGAACAGGTTTCAGTCAGGCACTTTCCACAGCTACCCTACCTTTTTATTGTTATTTTTTTCTTTGTCTTTATTTTTTAATACATATTTTTGTAAATATTTTTTGTGAATTATTTTGTATTGATTTTTGTTGTTGGATAAAAGCAGTGTTTGACGTCTTAAGTTTAAAGTGTCTGCGATTGATTTATATGTTCAACCCGTATCCATTACTAATTTCTATAAAATCAATGTATATGATTTGGTTATGGATATTTTGAACAATTGGAATTGACAGTTCAGGGAAGGAACTGGAATTTACAGTAGGAACTCATGGACTTTAGAAAACTCTGAGTGAGTCATAAAACATTCTTCTGATCTCTACCCAACATAAAAGTTTACAGTGCCATAAAAACAGTACTGTACAAATAAAAAGTCAGTGTCAGTCAGTGACAATTTCAAACCCTTTCATAACTTGGCAAAACCTGAGAAACAATTGGGTATAAACACTGACTGTATTTAATTACATGCTTCCAAAGGGTTCACTTGACTGTATATGATCAAGGTTATGATGGAGAGCACACAATTTTCATGTATCCAGATTAAGGTTCACGGGGAGAACATACAAACTCAACAAAACATTAATGTGTCCACAAATCCATGATTGGCAAAAAGCCACAAAAGGCAGTATAATACAATAATGCAATGTCACAGTTAGACTAAATTAAATCAATTAACCCTTTCCCCAGAGAACATCTCACCCGTTTTACCTTTTAGGTTAGGTTATGATTATCAATTTGAACAGCCAAAATCATAATTTACATTACAATATTTGGTAACACTTTACTTGAAGTGGTGTGCATAATACTACAACATGACAACTAATCATGACAAGACACATGTTATGAATATGAAGGACAGTTTATGCATGTTTATGACAACTGTCATTAAGTGTCATTCTCTCAATTATGACATTTTTAATACAAATGACATTGTTTGAAATGACTTGTTTATAGACAACTTGACATTACTAAGACAACCCAACCTGTCATAAACATGACATACTGTAGCAGATTAATTATCAAACTTAAGAAACCACATAGCTTTATTGGTTAACATTACATTAAACTGTCATGTGGTTGAGTTTTGACATTGGCTAGCATGAGGCCATTATAACATTTTAATGACAAATTCAATTTGTTCCACTGTGTAGTTGAGGTCAGAAAAATATTAATGACACAGTGATGGGCAGTGGCCACGTTAGAAGTCAACGCGTTACTGTATGATGACCAATTACTTTTTCTAGTAACGAGTAAAGTAAGGGATTACAGTTGAAAAAACAGTAATTAGATTACCGTTACTTACCCGTAAACAGCCTGTGTTACTGCGTTCATTAGCCGTGATTTTGTTTAGTCAGCTGTCTCGTGACCAGGGCGGGACTCAAGCCATTAGGCAAAGGTCGGCAACTGCCTTGGGCCCCGAGCTACCAAGGGGCCCCCAAAATGTCCCATCAAATTATGCTTAAGTTTTTTTTTGTTTTTTTTTCGCAAATTATATATTTCTAAAAAAATGCATAAAATCATTAGTGTCGCAGACAGAAGGGCCCCCCCAGAAGTGACAGGCAGAGTGAATAGAGTAGTAGACAGAGTAAAAATTAAGCAAATCTACAGCTAACTTACCCAAGCGGTGCTGAAAAGCAGGACGCGGGAGGAAAGCAAAACGTTTTCAGCAAAATTGCAGAAGGTAACAAACTTTTTTTGTGATGCCCGCTGACAATGACAACAACAATATGCTATAAGCCCATGGCCCTAGCCAGCTATGAAGTCACCGAAGTCCGGACCTCTGTCATTTTTTTACATTCAAAAATAGAATGTCCAGCTCTCTAAATGATTAATCAGCCGTTTAAACCACCTCAGATATGAGAGCGCGCGGTACAGTCTCCGTGTTGCCAGATCCACCTAATGAAAAGGTGCAGTATAGTCTTCTGGACCTGTTTTTCTGGTGTAATGTGACACTTTAGTAAGTTATAAAGTGGAAAGTTATATCTTAGGCTTAGTGATATATTAATCTTATTTTCAAAACACAAGCTTTGAACTTATTTCGGATTATTATTATTAATTTGTTTTGTTTTTCGTAACAATATCTGGCAACATTTTACTGTCGGCATTAATATAAAAAAAGCTTATGGACAAACTGTAATTGCATAAAGTTACCACATTCGGTATGACAAACGCAATGATCATCGTGATTATCTGAAAGAAATGTCTCACACCATCAAAAATTATAGCATAATATACAGATCTGTATGAAATTTGCCAAATAGGCCTAACTTACTGGCCAGTTGGAAGACGTCTCATGCTGTTTAGTTAACCTTTCACAAAGTCATCATAAAAACTTTAATTAAAGCAGTGTTTCTCAACTAGCAATCTATTCAGTCAACATATTTGTGTTTTGATCTGTGTGAATTACAGAAATATAAGACGTGTTAAACCTATTTCTTTCTATATTTCTTTGCACAAAATTCTCCAGAAAATGCCATTTAATGGTTTATTTTTCAATTTTTTAAAAACTTTTTTCATTCTCTTTTAAAGATCGGATGGGGGGCATACTACCTTCGCCTTGGGCCCCCAATTTGCTAAATCCGCCACTGCTCGTGACATGAGTCGTGCGTGAATAAAAATGATTTAAGAGCACCGCGACATCAGTGAAGACGACTAGAGCACGCGGGAGAGCAGCAGAGCTGCCAACTCTCACACACGCTCACACGACACACCCACGATTTCTCGCGCTGAAGTGTCATCCCGTCAGTCAAATGCCTAAAAGAGATGAGTTTATCTATAAATCTAACCGTTGAGCCACATTTGTGATTGAATAGTTATACCGCAAATTAGTTCAAATCTTCCAGAATCTAAGAGCGAGCGTGTATGAAGACTGTGTTCCAAAGTCCAAACCCTGTAGCGCGCACACGACAGAGAGCTAGAGGAGGACTTGCGTAGGCTACTGAGAGCATCCTGATCTAGAAACTGGACCCCCGTTGGAGAATGTCAAAATGAAAATTCTACCTCAAATCTGACGAGCATGTCACAAGACAGTCTCACGCGGTTAACTAACGCAGCAAGCCGGTACAGGAATGCTTGCTGATGGGACATAACCACTGTTTCACTCCGAAAGAAAAAAACAAACAAACTTGAAGCCAAAATACGGCATGCAACAGCATTTTCTGTTTTGAACAAATAATTTTACTCCTCTCTGCACTTTACTGTTAAAAGACGTAAGTGTTAATAATTAGGAATACAGTCAGGAGCGACTTTCATGATTTTATTGCTGTATTTTACATCTATTCAAATGAAGGATTTTTCAAAATATATTTGTTTTATATGCTGGAATATGTATAAATTTAAGTTAACAGAAGGAGGACAGTCTTTATTTCATTAAAATATGGTGGAATGTGCAGAAAATAGGTTTAAATGTTCAACAATTCTCTTCTAGTCTGAGACTGTTGCATTTCATCTAATTTTTGCTTGATGCAATATGCATAAAGTTAAAATATTGAAACTAATAAAACAAGTTTAAAAAAAGAGAATGGTTAATTTGATTACATTTTAGATGATGGAATATGCAGAAAGAATAAGAATAACGCTGAAAGGTCTATTGCTTTAGCGATTATCAGGTCGTGCATCAATGTTTTGAAAAGTAACTTAGTAAAGTAACTAGTAAAGTAACTAATTACTTTTGAAAATAAGTAATCAGTAAAGTAATTGGATTACTTTCTTGGAGAAGTAATCAGTAACTAATTACTATTTTCAAGTAACTTGACCAACACTGTTCATGACAGTTATAATGGCCTCATGACAGCCAATGTCAAAGACCAACCACAGTAACAGTTTAACTTAATTTTATGTCAAGTTGTCATGAACAAACTGACAGGTTATGATGTTATGGTTTATGTCAAGATGTCATAACAAAGACATCTTAAACAATGTTATATTTGAATTCAAAATGTCATTATTGACTGAATGACACTTAATGACAGTTGTTATAAACATGCATAAATCCTACTTCATATTCATGACATATGTCATGTCATGGTTATAAAGGTGTCATGCCAGTCTTATGCACACCCCTTCAAGTAAAGTGTTACCCAATATTTAGACATTTTTAAGCACCTTTTTAGCTATAGCTGTATTTTTATCTGCCTGTTATGTGTTTCATATTGCTGAAAAGTGGTTAGGTTTAGGGTAGTGTTGTGGTTATGTGCTCAAAATATTCAATAAAATTATAAAGATAAGATACACAATTGATAAGGCAAGAAGACACCTAGAGGTACTTTTACGGCTTATCATGCAGCACACGCAATATTTTGATTGCTCCTTGGGAGTGGGAATGGGTTGTTTTTATCATAAATTAGTCATTTTGTATTTTGTTTATCAACATCTTGTCTATCATAAACAGGTTTTAACATGTATCATTTTTTATTGTATGCATTTTTTATATTTTATTTTATATCTCCTAAGACATTCTACAAAGTAGATTTTAGTTTTAGGCAATACAATTTTACTCAAGGATGAAGTCAGTTTTATAATGGCATGGAGAAAACAATTAGTCAGTTTAGCACTTTTAAAAGATTTTACCCTCCACTATACCTAAACTTCTTATGAAGCTTGTTTCCTTGTCACAATTACATTTGCCTTGCTCAGTGTGTATATTTCTTTAAAGCTGCTTTGAAACAAATTGAATTGTCTTGGTTTACCAATTGAGAAAACTTGTCATACCTAAACGTGCCTTAAGGTTAGTCGCATTGCCTGTCTCATCAATATTGTAAATAACTTACAGCAGAGGCTCCTTCTTGCTTGGCAACCTGTACCTTCTGTGAATTGGTACCAGTTTCCTTTTTTATCAGGGCAATCCATGGCTGGTGACTTGCGGTGAAAGTAGTGTTCCCCTGAGCATGCCAGAGGGATCCCCATTTGGAAGCACTACTAGTCCAGAGGGCTGATTTCAAGGGTGAGTGCATTCCGAACTCACCACAATCACATACACTGCTTTATAGTTTCAGTTAGATCCTGTGTCAAAGTATCTAACTTCCACATTGGCAGTCCAGTAGATAAAGGAAGCACTTTGTTGGAAACAGTACTGGAAAACCAATACTGTCAACCAGATCCATGAATGGCCATGTCCATGCATTGCTCTCAGCCTCGCTTTTAATTGCGTAGGTAACACTTCCAGTGTCTTTGGCATGCTCTGTGGTCATCAATAATAATCAGATGCCTCTCAGGTGGTACATATAAGATGTTTTTACGTCAAGGGAGGTATTCTTATTCACAGTGGACCTTGGACATTGGTTAAGATAATATTCACTTGAAAGGGTTCAGGCGTAAGTATTTCTTACGCTGCGAACTTAAGCCCTCTGTGGAAACTCAGGTTCAGTTTTACCCTTTGAATGTGTAAAACGAATTTACATCAGCTTTACTTAGTGTTTGACCTGAATTTCATTTAATCCAAGTGATACTGAATGTGGCAATGTAATATTCTTCTTAATTCTTCCACAACATTTTTAAAAAAAAAATCTGAGGCAAACATGAGGGGAATTTTTCCCCCTAACACCTTTCTATCAAGGAAGGGAGGGGCTACAAGGATGTGTTTTGTGAAAATGTATTAAAACTGCCCTGTCTTTCCATTACATGTACCTAGACCAGTGGTTCTCAAACTTTTTACACCAAGTACCACTTCAGAAAATATTTGGGTCTCCAAGCACCACCATAATGACCAAAATGAAAATGCAGTAGCATAGTATACCTAACAATTCAACTACAGTTATACACAGCTAAAAAAATTAGGCAGTTTGATTTCTAATAAAACATTTTAATATTGTCAGCCAAATTAAACATTGTTAAAACCCAGTTTGAACATTAACACTGCACTGTTCTGCTTACATACAGGTAAATTAAAAACTTAAATAATGATTCAATTCAAATGTATGCACCTAAAAGTCTAATAAAAACTGTACCCTACTATACTTAAAATATTGTCATTGATATTGTAGTATTATACATTTTATTAACATGTTTAATTTAGATTTCCAATACAATAGTATTTTAGATGGAGAAAGTGCCTGTTCCAGAGCCAGTGCCTTTTTCCAGAGCCGGAGCCAGTGTCTGTTCCTGAATCGGAGTTAGTGTCTGTTTCTGTGTTTGTGTTTCTGTCCTAGTGGCCGTTGCTGTCCTGGTGGCTGTACCGGGAGCCAGAGCCTGTTCCTGAGCTGGAGCAAGTGTCTGTTCCAGAGCTGGAGACAGTGCCAGTGTCTGTTCCAGAGCCAGTGTCTGTGTCTGTTACCGATCTGGAGCCAGTGCCAATGTCTGTTCCAGAGCCGGTACCAGTGCCAGTGCCAGTGACTGTTCCGGAGTCACTGCCCTGGATGCCCGAAGGATCTTCACCATTCTGAATGCCCGAAAGGTCTTCACCACTCTTCTGGCCTGGTTGCAAAGTAGTTGTAGAGTTTTTGACTGCATCAATAATAATGTATACGATGAGCTATATATTAAATGTTCTAGCCTAAAAATGTTAGCCAAGCTTTCTTCTAACTTACCTTCTCAATCACAACGTTCGCACAAAAGGTGTTCGTTACCTAGTAACAACCAGTGTTGGGGTAGTTACTCAAAAAAAGTAATTAGTTACTAGTTACTAGTTACTTCTGTAAATTGTAATGAGATTACTTTACTAGTTACTGCATTGGAAAAGTAACTTCACTACTTATTACTTTACTTCCCGTTTCTTAATTTACCGTGTAGATACATGGACAAACATCATAGCCTATCATCACTTTTTGCCCTATCATCACTTTATTGTACAAATTTATACAAAATGGCATGAAAGAACAATATCCCTGTCTGCACAAATAAATATGCCGCACTGTAAAATTCACAAACAACAGGATAAAGGAGGCTATGGTGGGGTCATTTTATAATGGGGTTCAACACACAATTAAGTGTCAAAACACAGGCTTTGGGAAACATGAGAATAAAACTCTTCTTATGGCAATAAAAAACAAAAAATGAAGAGGTCAATGAAAAATAATAAAATAAAGGTCAGTTTATTCCATAAAATTCTTAATCTTAATTTAAAATACATTTTTTCTAAACCTGGGGGATTAATGGTCGACCGGGGAAGCATGTCTTCTACAATGAACCCTGCAACAATCCTGTTCATTTCGTTTTGTGTTATCCAAGACTTCCGAAGCCTGGTTTATAGTCGACGCGTCCACACGAGCGCGAAAGTGCGCGCGGCAAAAATTATGTCATTGTGGTGTGGGCGGTACGCGCAAGACCCCATTTCACTTGAAGTGCACGGCTTTTTTGTAACATCGCGTGCAGTGCCTCATCCAAGGATGAACGACTTCAAGGAGCCGAATCTGCCCGAGCATGTAGCCTACATCTATGCAACGGCACCCAGTTTGCGCGTCTAAATCAGTTGTTTGTTTACAAAAGGAGCCTAATATCCATGTTTTATAAAATGTCAACGAAACTTAATGAAATGTTTAGTGAAATTAGACAATAGAGATCGTTCATTTAGTTATATAGCCTATTTACATGTTTTTATATCAACATATTTTGTTCTAATGTTAAATCTTAGGGTTTACTAGAGTAGCCTACATTTCATAAACTGAAAGTAATGTGAATATTGCCACTTGCCGAAACCCCGTCTCCACTTTCCTCTCTCCTTCGCACCGGCAGCTATGTCACTCAAATCGGTCTCTATGGCAACGGTGCGCACGCACCACTAGACTGAACTTTCCACACAGGCAAACACGGCTTGGGTAACGCAGGAAAGCGCGTTCCTATAGTATAGTAAAGTAGTGTAGTTACCAATATTTTTAGTGTAATGCGTTACTTTACTTCGTTACCCAAAAAAGTAATATTGTTACTGTAATTCGTTACTTTGTAACTCGTTACCCCAACACTGGTAACAACGTACGGTGGCCGAGAATGTTCATCAACTTCCGTGTGTTCTTGTTATCTATGTTGCCTTGTAACGAACAAAATCTGACGAGATACGTCCTGGTGGCAGAAAACATCACTTTGTGTGCCTGCGCCTCGTATAAAAGTTATACTGTATATAAAGCTTGCAGAACAATTTGCTTGGCATTGCATTTTCAGCATGAGAAATACACGGTGTGGCGTATGAGCGTGTGAACTGGTTGAATTGTGTGTGTCTCACGGCCAATGCGTGAGACTTGAGAACCCTGGTTTTCCCTGGACCGTGGAGAATTTGTTTCCCAGTTGAATTGTCAGCATATGAAGCGGCTGCTGCTTACGTTGGGACCTATAGGCTTTAGCATTCAATTTTGATTTAATTTATTCTCTAATCGGTTGCAAATAATTTCGTGGATATATCCCTCGAATGCATACTGCTGTCCGTTTTGTCTGGCTCTGTCAGATATTTGACCTTTTTGCCAAAAATGACTAAATATCTCCTTGGGCAAATGTGCGCATCTACCACAAACGCAGGCCATCAGTTCTGACTGGATCGCTTCCCAGATCATCACTTGATCTTGGCGGGTGTAGCAAACAATAGCTAGCAACTCTCCCTCTCGTTACAGAGTATCTCCTCTGAGCTGGGGTAAGGTGGTTATTAGCATAGGTGATAATTCTCTCCTCTCTCCACTGGAGCTGTGATAACACTGCTCTGATGCTGTGATTTGATGCATCTGTGTCCAGGATATATTTCCATTCCGCAGAAGGATACCCAAGTATCGGTACTGAAGTTAACTTTTCCTTGAGCTGTGTGAAGGCATTTTGGTGCTCCTCAGTCCACAGGAATGTTAGAGAGTTCATTTAGAGAGCTGGTCAACTGGGAGAGTGCCGGACCAAACTTCCTGTAGTAGTTACACAGTCGAAGGAAGGCCTTTAGCTCATGCACACTTGTGGGGTTTTCCAAGCTTCCACATCCTTAATCAAAGCTGGATTGGGGCGTATACCCTCACCACTGACCACATGGCCCAGAAAAAGGATCTTAGAGTAGATGACAATTTAATGGCTTCAGCTTCAACCCGTAAATGTCGAGGCGTTGGAATACGACTTTGAGATGATCAAGGCTCTCGTCTACCCCTTTACCCAGGATTATGATGCCATCCAAGTAAATTAAGGCAGGCCCACTGAAGTCCTTGAAGAACAAGCTCCATTGCCCTTTGGAAAGTGCTTGGAGCATTGCACAATGCGAAAGGCATATTAATAAAGGCCATAACGAGTGATGAAGGCCATCTTAGCTCTGTCCATTTCATCTGCTACAAAGTTTGGCATTCTCTTGTATCACTAGAAAGAAGATGAGACAGGCGGTAGACCAGCAACAGAAACAACACCCTCACAACCTACACTACCAGCTGTATTTGAACAGCAAAGAAAGTGAAGCAAACTCAAATGAAGCCAAGAATCTGAACAGGGCTGTAGCAGTGTACATGGATAAGGTTTCTGTGTATACTGTATTGACTTCAAACAACTTCTTGAACATTTGAACAACAGGTATGCCCTTCCTTCATGTAACTTTTCACCGAAATCCCAGCCCTATATAACTAAACAAAATAAATAGTCATGAACCTTCTTGGAAGGAAACTTTTGGGACACTTCCACGTTCATGGTAATTACTCTGCAATTTGTCACTGAAACCTGGGACATGCAGAGCTGGTGTTTGGGCTGTATTGGGCTCAACACTGAGCCCACAGGAGAATGCTTGAGGGAAGCATTGGAAGAGATGATACAAGAAGCATGGAAGCTGGACATGTCATACATGGCTGTTCTCACCACTGATAGTGCTTTGGGCATACCTTGCACCTTGCCAATAACAAAGGCCAGTCACGGTCTTATCACAAGGCGTCATGTAATCGACGCTTTTAACATTTCGTCTACATCCAACACACATGGCACCCTTTAGCGTCAATATGAGACGCAGATATATATGGGCCAGAAGGTGCCTCCTAGTGGTCTAACCCTAATCCTACCCCAGACCTAAACCTACCCATACCCGAACAAAGCTCTGTGCGTATTATATTGACACTAAAGGGTGCCATGCACGTTGGATTTAGACGAAATGTCAAAAGCGTCACTATATGATGCCCTAGGATGAGAATGCGTTACAAGGGCCTGGATAATAGACTGTGTGTCTGGATCACTGTCGAGGTTGAGAAAGACAGTGTCTGCTTCCAGCAGGTCACCAAAGATGTTGCAACAGCTAAAGAAAAACGAAAAAAGATTTGCAACTGCCTGAGCACAGAATGATCTATGATGAGCCAACACGCTGGGACTCTTATGAAATGGTGGAGAGGATTTATAGAACAGCAGCAAGCTGTCTGTTCAGTTCTAGCTGATATTTGGAAGAAATGGCACCTCATGCCCAAAGATTCAGATATTAAAGTTCTTGAGACTGTAAGAGGGACATTGATCCCCATCATCTCTTTCACGGATGCAATTAGTGGTGAAAAACACACCACTCTCTCTGCAGTCCTGCCTCTGAGTTGGAAGATCTTCTCTACTTTGACAGTTGAGGAAGGTGACAGTGACCTAAAACGTCAACTTAAAGACAACATCAGAGAAGATCTTAGACAGAGATATGAGAACACACATCTGCAGCTGATATTAAACAAAGCCACATTTCTTCAAATGTTTTTATCCAAAGCGACTTACAAATAAAAACAGAGAAATTGACCCAAGGTTCAAGTACAGTTTTGTAACCAAGCATCTACCAGCAAAAAAAAAAACAACCTAAATCAGGATCTGAAGAGACTGTTAACAAACATACATGGGAAAAAAAAAGAGTGAACATGGAGAGGGTTCATCATACAGAGAAGAAGGTGAGGTGTACAGAAACGGAACTCAAAAATGAGTTTTCAGTATATGAAAAGATGCCTGAAATCAGTGCAGAAGAGGACCCACTCACATGGTGGAGGACACATGAGACAACTTTACCTCACCTTGCCCAGTTTGCTAAGAAGTATCTGTGCATCTCTGCTTCAAGTTCAGCTTCAGAGCTTCGTGAATTTAGTACATCAGGGATCATTTACAGTGCAAAAAGGGCACAACTTACAGAGGAGCACATTGACATGCTGGTGTTCCTAGCTCAATATCTGAAAGTGCAAAACAACTCTAAGATACAGTAATGGGTGTCAATCTCAATCACCTCTGTAGATAAAATCTGTATATAAAGTTTAAAGTATCTTTTGTTGACATTGTGATTGGATTTGATTTTACTTGGGAATACAAAAGATTGTATTTTTTATTTTTTATTTTTTTTTTACTGAGAGGCTTTTCAACAAATGCAGATTCGGATTCAACAAATGCAATTTCTACGTTGCAGAAATTACGTTGCAGTCTCTGTGGGGTCAGAAAGCTCTAGGATTTCATCAAAAATAACCTAACATTTTTCCCAAAGATGAACAAAGGTCTTACGGTTTTGGAACAAGGGTGAGTAATTAATGACAGAAATTTCAATTTGAGTGAACTAAAGCTTTAAAACATTAACATCCACTCTAACATCTACTTCACAAAGATATCATATGGCTTCAGAAGACTTGGAAGGCAACATGAGTTATTACTTTAATACTGTTTCTGGTGAGTCAATTTCATGTTGATTTATGTATTGTGTTGTGTCAAGAAGTCAAACAAGATCAGTTTATGTTAAATGCTTATTGTTTCCATATAACCACTTACATATTATAAATAGTCATACTTTCGCAATATAAATGTTTCCTGTCCCACACAGACAAAACCCAGTCACAGTAAATGCCACCATTTTTGAAGATCTCATTCCCGCCAATAGAAGGCACAGTTAATTATTATTTACATGTATGAGAGGGAGATTGGTGTTCTGTTGAAATCTCGGTTAAACATTAACATTTGTGTTTGTTTTGTTCACAATGTTTATAGATGTGTATATTTTTGTAACAGTTTATCTCTTTGTTACTGTTACATCACTTTTTTTATTGTCTTTCTTAAATTTCTAAATTGTTTAGTCCAAGCAAAAGGGGCTTGGCTTTTTAAGGGGCCTCTCAGAACTGTTTGGAAGCTCATAGAGTGAATAGGATTATAGCTGTTGCTGTGTTTTAGGTCAATTTATTGGCATAGCCAAAACATTTTATTTTGTCTTTTTTTTTTTTTTTTTTTGGATTTTCACATTTAGCCTACACTCTATTGGAAAACCTTTTTTTTCTCTTTGGAATAAACACTGAACTTTTGACGTCATCATCACATCACTTAATTTTTAGCCTCCACCTGCCGGTACATCAAGAGCAGTGGTGCTGCAGCCGCTACTGTTTGAAACATCTTTGGGGCCCTTTTTGTTTTTGTTTGTGGTGACACACCTCTCTGTTACATGGCCTATGATAGTATATGAGTAATATAAAACAACACTGGTTAAAGAAAGAATTATACATACATCACAGCACAGCAAAGGAAGATTGTGTTTTAAAAAATGTGACAAGACACACATGAGCATGTTTTAGAGGCAGTTTGTTGCAGGCAGTGCAGATCCATAGATCACACCAGTTTTTTTTTCACTGAGTGTAGAATATTTTCTGTGCTTCTTTTAAAGCAGTGAAGCAATAGCCTGCTTTCGAGTTCCACGCCAGTCATCTCTCTCAATATGAATCATTAAAAGGTAGTTTTCTAACATTTGTGTAGGTTCCAAACATAATTAATTGCAAGGAACGGGTTTTTTTTCAGCATAAATCAGGATATCACACACACAGGTGATGCATAATATGCCTTAGGCACGTGAGTTAAAAGTGTTCATGATGCAGAACACTTTTAACTCACGTGCCTAAGGCCTAAACCATAGACTGTAAAAAATAGGCCTAAACAAAACTTTCTCTCTCATCATTGTATAGACGTTTATCCTCCCGCATACTACAACAGCTCCCTCTAGTGGGGATTTCCCATTCGGTGATGAACTGTGCTTGACTGAACACAATAATGATTCCAGCTCTGACTCAAACACCAAGGTCGGCAAGGATTTACACTCTGTGTATACATACATCCCCAATAAATGCCTCTTTACATGGTTAAGAGAATGAAATATATGCAAGCAGCAAAGTCTGCCACTTCGAAGAGCAAAGTAGCCTACTATGGAAAAGTTTCCCCTTATCAAAAATGAGTAGGCCTACTTAATTTTTATTAAGTATACTTAAGTAAAGCTCAAGTATATTTTTAAGTTTACCTTATGAATGAAGTATACTAATATCTATAAGTATATACTAGAAGTATAATATCTTTCAATACTACCAGGACTAAATTGGCCCACTTTTTAGTGTAAAAAGTATACTATATTAAGTATATTTTAAGTGTAACAGTAGAAAACTTTGAGCACACAAGTTTTTTTATTTGTACTATACTACAATTGAACTTATAGGTATACAGATATTTTTTAGTTTATGAAAGTACACTTTGAAGTATACTGACAGTGACTTACTGAGTTTAAAACTACAAGTATACTTGTAAGTTTTGTTTTAATGAACAAAACTTAGTTATTGTTTACTATTTGTATATTTTTTTGCACTTTAAGTAGACTATACTACTGCTATGTTCCTATTTAGATACTCATTTTTTATACTTAAAATAGGCCTATACTTTTGTCTGTATTTGACCCATTTCCAAGTCAGTATGTAAAACTAGGTTAAAAAATATATAGTAAGCTACTCAATCAAATACGCAAGAATATTTAATTATACTTTTAAGTATATTTCTGATCAAGAGATTGAGCACAAGCACAGGTCAAATATCCTTACCTTTCTGATAGCAAGTGAAGTATCCTTAGAGGAATACATAAAAAGTAAACTGAAAGTATACTTTCTTATAGTTTTTTTTAAAAAAGCACAATGCGCTCACAACTGCAAATGACCTGAACAGTGACGTGTGACTCAAATCTATAGGGCTACAGCTAACTTGAATAAACTTTTCGTAAGTGAAGTGACACAAGCATGTCTAGCAGTCATATTAATAAAGCTTCCAGCTCATTTGAGTATTCTCATGCACCTCAATTTAGTGTCAAACTTATTGCTGTGCAGTTTCATCATTTTTGAGGAAAGTAAGAGGCAAAAGTGAGGAAAATTCCACTGTTTTTTATTAACAGACACGGCAACATCAGAGTACATAACAACCTGCGGACTTCAATAAATGTCAGGATCACATAGTAAAAAAAAAATACGATTTGCATGAAAACATTATTGATCTTTAATAAGCTGCCATTTTAATTATCAGTTTGTTTCTTGGGCCCATCTGGGGTCCGTTTCAATAATGAGGTTCAACCAACTCTGAGGCCCCGTTTACACAAAGGGAAAACGCAGATATTTCCCTGCGGTTTGGCCTCTCATTTACACTGAAAAACCCTGTTTTTAATCACAGAAAATACTTATTTCTAAAAACTCAAGCCAAAGTGTGAGATTTCTGAAACGCCGGTTATGTGTTGTCGTGTCAACTGGGAGAAACGACGTTTTAGGTTTTCTCTTGTCGATTCTAAGGATTCTGATTGGCTTGCATGGCTTTATCCTTCTCCCTACACTGCCGCCCATAGGTATGGCATAGATATGATGGCGCTCAACGGCGTATTTATGCGGGTGTGTGAATCGATGTTAAAACGGAGAGGGGAAAATATTAGTTTCTCTAAATACCCGGCTTTGTGTAAACGTGGCCTGAGTCGAAACGTGACCTCTTGCAGTCTATTTACCCTGAGATGGGAATCCCAGAGTTCCCCTCCTTTCAGGGTTAACATACTCAGAGTTTTCACTAAGCCTCCTTTCTGAAACGGGCCACAACTCTCTGGGGTGTTTTTTCTGTTTAATTATTATACCTCTAATGAATAATACATCAAAATCCAGGGAAAATGGATAAACAGCAAGGAAAAATGCGTGAGGTTAAAGTCAATTTCCTCCAGCCATGTAGAATCACTAGGAAAACTTAAAAACAAGTGTGAGGAAGAAGAATGGAGAGCATGTGGAAACAATTTAAGAAAACACTCACTGCATTCTTGCAGAAACAATCACTGCAAATCTACAAGGTGCTCAGTATTTAGCTTCAGTTTGTGCTAAAGATTTGTACTGATACTTATAAAACCATTGATAAAAATATTTCTTTGTTAACAATATGCCTTAGAGGTTGGACAATGACACAACACTTAGGAGTGATGAGGAGTTGCAACGAGTTGTTGATGGGATGCAAAAGTGCTACTCGGACTTTGCTTCCTTTGTTTCTTTGTGAGTCTCTGCGACCTCTGAGAAAAATAAAGGGAGAATAATGAATTTTCCATGTCATAGGATAGCCATAACATATGCCAGAGTAACAGGACTTCATTTCATTACACAAAATTCAAAAAGAATAACAGACTCATTACAAACATGCTGTGACTATACAGTTCTGTGTTAAATGCGTGATATGCAGCAATGAAATTATAACACCGACCCCGCACTGACCTTCGCATCTCCATTTTCAGAGTGGTTTTCCTCGTTGGCTGCAGACTCTGAGGACTCATTGGCCTTCATCTTGGTCTTTTTGTCCTCCTTTTTGACATTGACTGCTTTGTCTTTCTACAGGGGAAGTAAATGATTGGCAGCACATTGTGTTAACTAAATCCATAAACAAAAACTTATCCACTGAACATTTGCAACGTGTAAACTCGCTTGCATACGTTAAAAGTACTTTGTTAAAGTACTGAAACATTTTTCTAATGTTACAGTTTTATTGTTGGTTTGTTAGGTTTCTGTTTCTATTTACCTTAGCTGTCTTTTTTGATTTGGATTCAGCCTTCACAGGATCTGGTCTCTACAAAAAAAAAAAAAAAACAGCTAAGAAGTGCTCATGTATAAAAAAGAAAATCAGGCACATTCACCATATTTGAGGCATTGTTCAAACTGAAATTATAAAACAAAGTTTAAAAGAAAACGGTTGTAAAATTGAGAACCAAAAAAAGTTAATTTGTTAAATATGAAGCCATATTCCTTTATTTTGTAAGTACAAAAATAAAAACAGTGTTCAAAATGTGTAAAATCTGATGTCTAAAAAAAGTTTAGAGTCAAATCTTGATGAATGATCAATATATTTGTATTTGATTTGGCGGGAAATTTTACATCATCCACAAAACCTCGAGAAAAGTGTCTGGCTACTATGGTGGCAGTTAGAGTATGTTACTTATTTTGCTCAAATTACATATTGTTCAGAATCAGATATATGCCTTTTATGTGTTGTAGTGTATTGCCATTGGTGGAGAATGATATGGTGTTCTGATATGGTGATCAGACAACTAGTATATCAGCAAATGACCACAGAGAGGTCAAAACTCAGTAGTGCACCTTTGACCAGTCTAGTTGGCATTTTTAAGCATAAACATATCACAAACAACATCTGATAATGGCAAGATACGTACTGTCCAATAACCGTGCAGATCTCCTCTTAGGCTGAAAAGAGTACAGAGATAAGTAAAATATTCATACTACTATAAATAAAGGAAAACATTTCACTAAACCATCATATAAACCAAGTGGCATAAAAAGTAAAAAAAATGTAAATAAGAAAAAAGTTTTAAAATAAGTTCACCTCATCCTTTGCAACACCATCTGCTCTCTGTGGATGACAAAAAAAGTTCAGCAAAACCTTTATGTAAAATTAAATGAAAATAATAACAATAATAGTATGTTTAAAAAAAACTTACATTACTTTTATTATAATTTTACATTTGCACACATCCAAATGTAAGACCAATAATAAACATATCCAGTGGCCAGTATACGTAAACTCATTAGTTCAGCTCAACCATCCCTTATAAATAGCACAACCAACCCCTATATGTGAGCTTTGAGAGGAGGAGCTGACGACAGCGCCAACTTTCGGTACTTGAGCGCCATTACAGCCATCTGCTCACAAGAACAAAGACTATAAAATAATAACACTGTTATTGTCCATTTCAGTGCGTTCTCAATCTTTAGAATTGCACAAGTCATTTTTAGTATAGGATGTTTCGTGGTGGGTTTTTGTAAGAGTTTCTTTTTACACAGCATGGCTGACCCCACAGGAAACCAACAAAACATAGGCTTCTTCAGCACGAAATCGAACATACCGTGTAATGTAGATATATGCTGTGCAGATTTCAGTGTTAAATATTTTTAAAATAGGCATTTATATATATATATATATATATATATATATATATATATATATATATATATATATATATATATATATATATATATATATATATATATATATATATATATATATATATATATATATATATATATATATATAGGAAAAACAAAGAATAAATAAACCACATAAATTTGGCTATATCGGGACCGAACAATGCCTCCATGATGTAGGTGTGTGTGTGTGTGTGCGTGTGTGCGTGCAAAAACAAGAGGATACGCACCTTTCTTTTTAGGCATGTTGGATTCCTAAGAAAGATATCAGTAAAACACAAGGAAAACGGATGCTTTAGAGTTGAACTCGGACTACACGTCTTCAGCTCACTACACTTAACACAATAGTAAACACAGAAACATTAGCAAGGGCTGAATGGGATAAAGGGGGAGCTTAGGTGGGACTACGATGTGTAGTTAAACCAATCAGCGCTGAGAGCCACATATGACAAAGATCTGAGCCGGTATCTCTGACAAATGTCGACAGTACCAGAGAAAGACTGAAGAATATATGCATTCTTCCAAGATCTCAAATGTGCCTCTTTATTAGTTTACTTTTACCGTGGAAGAATTATCCTTGTGCTTTTGCAATTTGATAGCACTTTTGCCTTTTAGGTATAGTTCAAAAATGGTGCCCTGGGAATTGTGTCAGGTTAGAAGTTTGTTTCTCAAGCCTGCAGATGACAGATTTGCTACAAGCAAAAAAAAAAAAAAAAAAAAGAGAGAGAGAGAGAGAAGCTGCGTTCGCGGTTAGTAGACAGTTTAGTCGGTTAAGGGCGTTATAGTTTGCTCTGTCGCACTGTTGTGAAATAGCATGTTATAACTGCGAAGCAACCAAACAGAACTTTTATTAGGTGAAATAAAATTAAATAAATTCGATGCACAGTTCATACGTGTCATCACTACTTATTTTGCAGCATATAGCCTACATGATTTTAAAATAATGGTTTTTTTCAACTAAACACCAATATGATAGAACTCTTTAAATGTGTTCTCAATAACCTGATTCAACATAAGCAGAGGTAACGCTCTGAAATTGTTCAAACCGCACACAGGCAGCACGGCGATGGCTTTGTGTAGTCATTCATTGCTGCTATAACTTTCTCACATTCAGTGCTCGTTTCTCAGCTGAACATTTCTCACTAGTCCTGTTTTCATTTGTATACTCCATGGAAAACACAATCTAGTTCTTAAATCACAGATAAAGTAGAACGAGCTGCAAGCCATGTTTTGCTGTAGGCTAGAGGCGGAGAACGAGGAGGGGTAAAAGAAGAGAGAAGGGCATGCAATAATGAGCACAGATCTTAGCCGGAATGAACAGATTCTCCATCGAGACAGACGGGAGTGAATGTGGATCTTTACATAGCGGTAGTGTCGTTATAACCTTCCCCCGGAGATATTTGTTTGCATCCTGTTAGTTTTAAGGAATTTGCTGATTATGGTGATTAAAGTTTACATCGCATCATCCTCCGGATCAACATCGGTAAAGAACTTAAGACACAAGTTTAATTGAGAACATGCGACATTACAAAGTTTTACCATTAAGATAAACCAAAATACAACAACAATTGTTATCACAGTGAAGTCAATAAATTGATGAGGGATCAAACAGTGTAAGAAAAGTCCACAAACCTTTGTCCTTCTTTTCTTCATTTTTTTCTTGTATTTTTATGAGTGTCGTTGATGACGCATTCAATTTGTTTTACATAGTGACAGTAACAAGTGTGGCACGAATAATACATTTGTGTGGAAACTGATGTTTACCACGAAAATTATTCTATAGCTAGTTATTTTATTAAGTAAGCTATTATTATTATATTATTATTATTATTAACAGTCAGACTGAAAACATGTTTATTGATTACTGAAACAAAAATGCTGCTCTAAACTGTTTGTTTGTTTTCAAAGCAAGTTTACAGAGAAAAACACACAACAGTCTTAAATATGGTGTTGAAGTTGAAGTTAACCACTTCCTCCTTATTAGTGTGCTGTTAATAATCACTCCTGCTCGACTACTCAAAACACAACGTGCATTAGACTGAGAGACTGCACCCAATGTTCCTGCCAGTTTCAATGAGTAGCGATGTTTTATTTGCATCTTAACTGTCAAAAATGTTTAAATAACAGTATTCACACTGCTGACATGAGCACGCTAGAGGGGGCTATTCCTCCAGCAGGTGATTTGGCTGGAGCACTTCCTGAATTTGGTGAGTTTGCGAAAACTTGTGCTCTAGATACGCTAAGTTATGTAACATTGGAATGATAGTGACACTTCTCATGGTCTTAACTAGCTCATGCTCCAGCCACCAGTGGCATGTGGGTTTTTTCTTAAATGAGGAGGCAAATGCCACTGGTTTGTTTTTTGTTTGTTTATTTTTCAGTACATTGCCAAATAACGTACCAATTTATTTTGATGTTTACACAGGTTAAAGAGATACTCCACCCAAAGGAAAATTCTGTCATCATTCACCTACCCTGAAGTTGTTGCAAACCTATGAGTTTCTTTCTTCTGCTGAACACAAAGGAAGATATTTTGAAGAACTATTGAAGAAAAAAAAATACTATCAATGGTGCCCCACAACTGTTTGGTTCCAATCGTTCTTTAAAATATCTTCCTTTGTGTTTAGCAGAAGAAACTTATACAGGTTTGCAACAACTTGAGGGTGAGTAAATGATGACAGAAGCTCAGGTTCTGCGTATTTCTCTTTTTGTTTTTCAACATTAATTTCCCACATGTGAAGCACAATTATGTGGTTTTGTTTCATTAATACAGTGTATATTTTTTTCTTGATTTACCTTGAAAGAATGGAAGGGAAATGTTACAAAATGCCACATAATGGGAACATTGTAACATGACCATATGACAGCATAAAATGTAATTCGATCTTATAAAAACAAAAATACAAGACACACTAAAATAATGTTCTAATGAAATACAATTATAAACTTTTCATATAAAATAATGGCATTTTTTAAAATAATTATTTAAAAAAATGCCATTATTTTATATGAAAAATTGTATAATTGTATTTCATTGAGAAATTATTATAAATAAACTCATTTGACAGTTTGACAACAAACACACTGCAAAAAAAAAACAGCTACAGTATACAGCATAGTTCAAATCAATGATAATTAAGCATAATTTCTGAACATTGACTGTCTTTATTTACATTTTTCTCATGGTTGCTCAATAGAATTCATACAAGAATAGAATAGAATAGAATAAAAGTTCTAATACCTGCAAAATTGGGATTTAAACCTGGCTAGTGTATTTTGCTAGTTAGTGAAGCATTAAAAAACTGTATAAACTGTTAAATACAGATTGGAGATTAAAATAATATCAGATTTGTCTAATTTTAAATAAACACAAAAATATAGATGAAAAAATGACATAAGACATTTACTTTTGCTATGGTTAAATAAATGTTCAGATATTTCTTCCAAAGATTTCTGAATTTTGGTGCATTTTTTTTCTCATATAGTGTTGATATGGCAACTAGTAAATAAACTATGTTTGGTCATGCTAGCATGTGTGGAAAAATTTAAAACAAGTGTGTTACAGATAGCCCCAATGTTAGGTTGTGCCCCTCTGACCCCTATGTCATGATGTATTTTTAAGGGAAGGCAAGCTTTACTTTCAGATCATCATTTCAAGTTAAAATATGATATGAAAGACAGTGATGATACTGTATTTGATTACAATCATCAGCTTATAAGTAGGGATTCCATGACCTGATTTGTATGGGTCAGATAAGGGAGACATCCAAAGTGTGTACTGTTGGTGTGTTTCCTGGGACAGGGTTGTAAAACAATGGTTGACATTCAGGCTGATTTGTGAAGCGTAATAAGCAAATCATTTTGTGATTGAAAATCATGGGATTTAAAAGAGGCAACAGGTGGTCTGGAAAATACTAACTTTTGCCTGGTACCATTGAAACTATACAATCCCACCCTCCCTGTAAATCAATGTCCAAAGCCATGCCTCCTCCAAAATACATGAACGCGCACAGACCAGAAGTGATACGATCAGAGACAACGTTATCGGATTACGTCATGTGTCATTCACCGATAAGAAAACTTTACAGTATGAGTGAAGGAAGACACAGAAGCATTTGATTGCATACATAAGTATGTGATTGTTAAATTACTCCAGTTCAGAAGATGACCTGTTGACATAAAGTAAAAAATGCTTTGACAACAAGTGCGTGGGAAGTATCTAAATTTCAGGATTGACAGTACAGTTCTATGTACTTTGCCCTTTAGGACTTTGCCCTATGCAGATAATTCAGTGAGATTCAGACTGTGTTGCCACTATGTCCTGATATCACATATGAATAAAGCTGAAATACAAAGATTCAGAAGGAAAGTTAGGTTGTTTGCCTGCCATTCTCACTCTGTCTGCACAGTGTACGTGAAACGCGCTGATGGCGAATGATGTGTGCCTTGGTTTGCAAACACACATGTTGACTGACAAGAAACACATGGTATCATTTTATTCGGCCCTTGGGGTGGTGTTGATTGTCCGAATTCGTATAGAATCACGGCAATAGCCTCTATGCACGATCGCTTCCGGGTTTGTCTCAGCACGCCCAGCTACATCCGGTGCTGCGTCTGTATATGGTCAGAAGTCGGTTTTGCGCTTAGGTGGAGATAGTGTCAAATTACACTTGCTGTTTATAAAAACGTCCTGCGGTTGACGTGAATGATGTTAACAACACTGTGAGGCATTTACCTGTCACACAAGAGTGAAAAAGAGAAGTTATTTAAATTATATATATTGAGCTACATCAACAACTTTGAGGGTTATCATTCTCTCATATCGATACGAAATTCGACTAGCAAAACAGCGTTTCTAATATCGTTGTCTCCGTTTCTGAGAAAATGGATTTTATTAAAGTTTTGCCTCTATACACTTGGCCTGCAGAACGCGCTTCCGGAAGTAGAGACGCTGACTAAGATTCTTTCAGACACACGTCATCAAGGTTCGTGCATAGAGGCTATTCATTGGCTTAATTCAGCGGTGCTCATCACTCACTTTTAATTCTGTGAACGTGCCATCTGCTCCTCAGATTTTCTTCTTCTTCAGAAGTGGTTTATCTGGCCCGTGCTGGTTAAGCGATTTTGTTTTGGATATTCTCTTTTTGTGCAACCGCTAGTGGATCTTGCTTCATTCCTCTCGGTGCAGCACAATGGAGCCAGCAACTGTCTTATCATTTCGTTCCAAGAGATGACCCGCATGATGTGTGAAATGCATGCACGGGAGGCTATTTATGGAAGTTTTGCCAGAATTTCAAGCTTAAAACATTCCACGCTAGACTATGCTTGCTTTGAGAAGGATTCATCCACTCTTACCTGTCGCTCCATGACAAATGAAGCGGCTGAGGCCCTTCATGAATCTGAGGCCTGGGTTCGGCTTCTGATTTGAAGGTTTTTGAGCTCCCTAGTGACATACGAGTGACATACTTCATACAATATATCAAGGCCGTGGAAGCAGCACAGATCTGGTTCTGTGGATAGGGGCTATACTTGCAGGACATGCTGGCCACTCACCTTTCACAGATACTCTTCTAATCAAAATCTGTTAAACCCGCCCCGTGCACACTTCTAGATACAGAATTTAGTGAGCAACACCATCTTCCTTCAGGGCTAGACGGATGGAGACGCTTCAGGCTATCTCCCCTCAATACCTCTTCTCGCTCAAGCTGCTTCACCCCCGACTGAGAGACGCATCTGTCATTCTCCCAGAGTCGGATGCTCCAGCCTCTAGACCAGACCCCAAAATGAGGAAAACCTCCTCATTAGTCCTCATTGGGCCTCTCTTCGCTGTCAGAGGATGCCTTAGGTCCTCCTCCAGTAACTTTAGCTTTCTGCCCAACAACTCTTCCTGGCAACCACACAGAAAGTCTGGCAGCCGAGCTCCTACTAGAGCCCATTCCTATGCAACCCTTGTCTTATCACCTGGACGCATGGAGGCTTCTGCCAGGTATTTTGCGCTGGGTTCTCCTCACGATTCAATTTGGATACACCCTCCATTTCCATCAGCATCCTCCTTGCTTTGACGGGGTTCATCCCACTGTTACAAACAGCATCCTCAAGGCTTCTGGTCTTCAGCAGGAAGTGACGTCAATCCTCCTAAAGGTAGCGATGCGGTTCCTCCTCTGACTTGAACCATACTACTTTCATGCTACTGAACCTTGCTACTTCCTCGTCCAAAAGTAGGAAGGTGATCTGCGCCCTATGTTGGACCCATATCATCCAATTCTTCCCTCCACAAAGGAAAATTCAGGATGCTGATGTTAAAAACTCTCCTGGGGCTGATCCGAACAGGGGACTGGTTTGTTCACCGTGGACCTGAAGTTGTACCAATTTCAGGTCCTTTCATTTGGTCTGGCTTTGGCTCTGCAGAACGTTTCCAAGTGCATGGATGCAGCTATGGTGTCGCCCGGTCTTGTCATCTCATCATACGCCTGGGTCTCCAGATCTACTAGCTCCATCGCTGGTGGTTGGACCCATGAATCCACCCTGGCTCCTCCCACTATCGGTTCCACTGTGGTGTTTATTCTCTATCTGGGTTTCCACCTGGTTTCTTCTGCCTTAATCGCCCCCATGGCTTCTCCCTCCGTCAGTTCATCTCTGGTGTCTCTGTCTGTTGGCTCCTCCTAGTTAGGTGTCTCTGAGTCCTCCTCCACCTGAGCCCCCAACCCATGTTTAACGACATTAATGTGAGATGCGTTAATGTCGTTAATGTCTTTTTGGCTTAGCAAACTTTGTAGTTTTTTGCACATGCTTTTGCAACAGGACGCGGTATGCGGTCGCTGCGCTATGAAACCCACTAATTTCAATGGCTTGCATCATGCAAGGATGTTTTGTTGCTTCGTCAACCAAAGCACAAGCGGATCTAGCTAGACCAGAAACAAAACAACAGTAGTTTAGGCAACACACACTTGTTTAGGCTTGCGAGCCATCCAAATAGTAGGTTAACATTAAGTTTTGAGTGTATGACGAGTGTGAGACACAGAAATGAATGCCAATAAGATTCTGAATGGAAAGTTTACTTTTTAAAAAGTTGCCAAATTGTCCCATTGACAAGACCAAAGTGATCTGTGTGTTTTGTCGTTGTTATCATATGTAACTGAGCTATCATCATCGCAATCGCAGCACGCCCAGTCTGAAATACCACTTGATGATGGCCAAACACACACACAGCTGATGCGAATTCTCCGCTCCCTCGTCAATATCAGTACCTCGTCAGTATTTCTTTCACCCTTTTATTGATGGACAGTGTTACATTGAGAGATTATTTGCTCCAAGTGAGAATGTTAATGTGAAATTGAAAACAGTATTGTCATTGTTGTTTTCAAAAAACATTTGCAGAAAGCTAGCCGATCCACTTTTCCATGTTGATAAGAGCATTAAAATGAGAACAAATAATGGGACAAAAAGAAATCAAGAGACATTTAGAATAGATAAAAATGTCTGACTAATTGTGATTAATCGCAGGTTAACTATGACATTAATGTGATTAATCGTGATTAAATATTTTAATCGTTTGACAGCACTTTTAATAATGTGGTTTTTTTTTCTCTTATTCTACTTGTCATTGTGCGCTTTATACAGCCACGCGTTACATATTTATTTTAGAAAATAGAGTAAATGTTTATTATATGCCTTTAAATGACAAAAGCTTTTGAACACAAAGAGGTATTTTCACATAATTGGTTATACATATGTGAGCTTAGTCTGACTACACGTAATTTTAATGGGCTTAGTCACAACAATCAAAAACATGAAAAACATTTTTGAGGACATCATAATTAGTGTCCATCAATTTTATTGTGTGATTTAATCTTCTATTTCCCTCAGATCAAGAAACAGCAACAGGATGTCATGGGCTTCTTGGCAGCCAATAAGATTGAGTTTGAGGAATGTGACATTGCAGCTAATGAAGACAACAGAAAATGGATGCGGGAAAATGTTCCAGATGATTTCCGAACCAACCTCCGGAAACCCGCTACCTCCTCAGATCTTCAACGAAGAGAGATATTGTGGGGTGTGTACATATAAGAAATATCACATGTTGGGGTAGTACAGTAGCTCTTAACAGTAGTCAAACATTATGGATTATTCTGGGTTAACATAACCTAAAGTCTTTGGACAGTATTTGTGACATGCTGTCAATAACCACAGAAAATATTTTCAAATCATCCATTTAAAAGCAAAAGCCCTAGGTGCACTATGCAGGGTTTTTCTAGTTTGCAAACAAGATTCAAACTTGGCCTCTTCCTCTACATGGCCAGAAACCACTTCCTCTCCCCAGATACCATCATTGCACACGCAGTTGGCAATATAACAACAAACAACTGAAAAATTCTTCATAATATCTTTTTTTTTTCCCAGTAGAAAGAAAGTTTGGAACAACATGAGACTAAATAAATTATGGCTGTTTTTTTAGGTTGAACCAATCCTTTATCATCTTGTCACAGATTTAACCCAGAATATTCCTTTAAGAGAAAATAGTTTACCTGAACTCAACAGATGCCTTTAACAAAGCTGATGAAGCTTTCAAAATGAATCTATTTCTGTTTCAGTGTTGCGCAAGACACATTTCTGCACATATAATTTTCAAATATCAGAAGAACTTGTGTCTTGTGTTTTGACTGGTTTACTCAAACACAGACTCTAAGAATTGAGTAATGCTTTCTTTTGCCATCTGCTCTCTAAATGATGCTTCTGTGCTCCAGAACTATGAGGCATTTTTCGATGCCCGTGAAGACAATGCTGTGTATGCGTTTCTTGGCTTGACTGCGCCCCCAGGTTCAAAGGTAGGTGTTCTGACAGACAAAAGGGTCCTTTATGCCCTCCTCATGTGTATGGTGTGTGTCCGCTCTTGGAATGTTTGAGTGCTAATGTTTAGCTTCACAGACACAGTGTCATGTCTGATGGCCTTTGCTTCATAGACACGCTCTTCTCCTTCTTCTACTGTACAGAACAGGTTCTCACTGCCAATTCTGAACTAATCCGAAGGCTTTCTATGTTTCTTCACAGGAAGCAGAAGCCCTATCTAAGAAAAGCCAGATGTAATCTAGAGAATCCGCTCCAGCACAGCTGCTGAACTTCTGCACTTTCTGATTTCTGATGGTTTTCTTTTATTTTTCTAATTGGTTCATATCTTTTTCTTTCTTTCTTTCTTTCTTTCTTGCACCCAATAAATTATGTGATGAGATGGATTTATGTGTCCACTCAAGAGCCCTTTTCATTAATTCACTGTTAAATCGCTATTCAACTTGAAATTCATTTCTGTAGCCGTATAAATAGATACGAGCAAAGATGTGTCAATTGACAGTTAATTATTTATCTAATGTTTATACAGGGTTATACTTAAATGTACTTGATTATTAATGTGGTTCAAGTTACATCCAATTAGTGCCCATATATTGCAATGATAGTTTGCTTTTTTGTGTTTGATATATTGTTTTTAGTATCTAGTATTTTTAGTAAAATTTTCAAATAATAGATTTATGTGTATATTTCATACTGCATGTTTTGCCTCAAGTGTCCTTCATGTCTTAATAGAGTATTTTTTTCTATTTTTAAGTTTTAAAACAAGAGAGAAATAGCTATAACAGGCCTCCCACTTTGTAACACTCGCCAGTCATTCTTTCAAATCCTGATCTCATGCTTTCATTACAGTTGTACATATTTTCATTTTTAAGATCATTGTAATATGTAATAAGAACATTTGATATGAATGTATACTGTAGTGAATCTTTTTAGAGCTACAGTAATTTGGGTCTCTACCATAGTAGGCTTTTGTTTACATTATTACATGGCATACTGTATTGAACAGTGCCTGTATTTTATATAACAGTTGTCATGCCATCTGTCTCTCTCCGTCCGTCTCTTTACCATCACTTTGATACTACTTCAGAATCTTGATGTAATTTTTCAGTGCTCTAGACATAAAACCCAAAAGTCCTCAGAGTAACAGGCTGTCCAGTGCTTGCAGAATCATTTGTTTATCATCATTAAAATACCATTGAAACATTTAACCCCACAGTTTAATGAACTGTGATTGTTAAATTAAAACAGTTCATTAAACAATTTTCCATTTTGACTGTCATGTCAAAAATTCGAATATTTTATTATTATTCTCTTTTGTCAGAATCAAACTTTGGCCTCAAATGACAAATCATAACAAATACACCTGCCCAGTTAACATCAGTGAGATTCATTCATAACAATGCGACAAAACCCTCTTATTGGGAAGACAACATAAATGAAAGAGTGCAGATACAGTAAAATACATCAATAAGATTTATGAAAAACTTCATTTTTATTACACTATATACTGTAGATGAAAAGTAGAAGAAAAGTTAAAATATCACAGAATGTGAACCCGTACAGTAAAATATTTTTTTGAATAAATAAATTTAGCATCCTCTGCGCCTTTGGCAAAATTACATTACAGTATACAGTACTATAGCAGTTTCTTAATTGTCTGACAAAAGACTTTCTCTACCTCATCATCTCTCAGTTCTGCAAGAATACAGGACGTAAAAAATGCATTAAACGTTTTGAGAGCTGAATAAATGGTTTTGGCAGTTGTGCTAAACTAAAAATACATCACTGTAAAATAAAGAAAATATTACAGTATTGATGAAGACAATCAAATCCCAAAATAGGTTCAATTTCCTTGAATCAAAAAAAAGTATATTATTATTATTTTGTACTTAAGTACAATAAAACATAAACTGCAGTGTTCCTCACATGGCTTACTTTTAAAAGCAAATTGATAACTAATACATACATCTATTGAAGCTGTATCTACAGAAATCTATAGATGTACCAAATGATTGATTGATTGATTGATTGATTAAAATTTAATATCAGTTGGATTAAATGACTGACCGATGCATTAAACTCAACGAAAAAAAAAAGTTTGATAGAAATACTAGTATAATGAAAGGCTGTTACAAATGAAATTATAGCTGCGAGCAGCGATTGCGGGCCCAAGCCGGTGGCACCGCAACCCCGGTGCCTAAAGGCACCGGGATGGCGGTACCGCCGGCTTTGGCCCTCACCTTGGTGCCTTTAGGGTTATTCTGCACGACGTGCAAAAGCGTAACCCCTGCTTTGGAATACATACTAGTATGTATTCCACAATTGGAATACATACTAACATACTAGTCAGAACTGAATAGTTGATATCTGAATGACAGATCACCATAGAAGTCAATGGAAAAAATGTGACTAGTAACAAAAGAATAGTTACTAGTCACCATTGAAATAAGTACTAGTGTCTAATGAATAAGTACTAGTATCTATTTAATAGGTACTAGTATCTAATGAATAAGTACTAGTAAGTACTAGTACTTAATGGAATAGATACTAGTATCTAAAAAATAAGTACTAGTAGCATGAAAATAGAGACTAGTAGGTTAAAATGATTAAATGTTAAAACGGCTTGCCATACTCTATATGTCGTTTCGACTAGTCACAATTACGTTACAGATATCTTAAATGTTAATACAAACTATCCAAAATGTAATTACGACTAGAAAGACGTTGTTGATATCTACAATGTTAATTACGAATAGTCAAACTTAGCTTTTAAATGTTAAAAGGGCTTGCCATACAGAAGTGTAGGCTCAGAGAGACACTCAACATTTTCAAACCAAAATATCTGACTTTCTGTGGGTCCTAGCTCATGAGTGTAAATTAGAAAGTTGTCCGGCTTGAGGAGATATATGAATATATGAAACGATGAGATCAACATGTGTACTGAGTTTCATATTATTACATGCAAGCGTGTTTGATTTATGGACCAAGTTTTGGACCCCGTTCCAGGGGGCGCTGTCTAGCCCCCTTGCCACACCCGGGTACCATCTTCAGCCCGGCTCTGATGGCTGTGGGATCTGACCTGTGTGCAAAGTTTCAAGAGTTTTCAAACCCATTAAGGGCCCCAAAAGCCGCTAAGAGACTCAAAATCATCAAAAAAAGGAATGTTAAAGTTTGATGCGTTGCTATGGCAACATTATCTTAGATATTGAATAATGCTTTCACAGCTCTTCATCTGGCGTGTGTTTACATTATACAGATGAAGTTTGAAGCAAATCGGGTAAAAGTAAGAGTGTGATTTCAAAGCATTTTGAAAGTGAAACACTTTCTGCTGCCAGTTGGTGGCGCTATATATTTGGCTGCGTTTACACTTGGCATTAATATGCGACCTGTATCCGGATGTTGTCCACATACACATTGAAAAGACAAGTGTAACGCGCTTCTGATCGGAATGTTATCCGATCGGCGTGTCCAGGTTCGGAGGTAGTCGAGGACGCTTTGTGATCGGATCTCAGTGTAATGTAAACGCAATCCAGCCATCGTGTCTGCATTCACAGGTGGACGTAATTTAAATCCCACCCAGTCTCCCCGCGTGGCTGTGAGAAAAATAATGGCCAGACGCAGTTTAGACAAGAAATAAAAACTTATTTGAATCTTACAATAAACGTTTATCTTTAAAACAGTTAATTTAGGCTTACATGATACTATGTGTGTCATTTTTCATTTTAATTGTGCAACATTATCTGAACGAGGCGAATCGCCTGTACATTCACAGTCAGTCATGAGATCTTAAATAAGAGCTGCATGCTGCTTTGCCAGAGGAATAATCGCAATCTGATTTTTTAAATGTTGAATGTTTTTATTGAATGTCTTTGCATGTTAACCAATCTCCCATTTCTGTCAATATAGTCATTGCACGCTATAACCTTAAAACCAGATGATCGATGATATGACTTGTTTTATGATCAACCCAGTTATTTTTGTATGATCAACTCTGGAAGTATAACTTCGTTAACATTTTTTTTATCTAATTACTGGAGATTGCAAAGCGAATGAGTGAAAGCAACTGGGACATTGTTTTATTTGCATCATTTTTACTCTTAATCTGGTGTAGTGCAACATATCTAATTTAAATATTATGCAGGAAACAGAAATCCGCTCTTCTATCCAGATACAGAGGCTACTTAATGTGACCAAATGTAAACTCACCATGTCCTGATTGGCTAATGATCCGATCTGCTTGATCAGATCACGGTGATCGCATGTTAATGCCAAGTGTAACGCAGCCTTTGACTCACAATAGTCACATCCATGTGATCGGCCTCTTACAACGAACACACTGCTGAAGTTTCATCAAGATCAGTTAATGTATGCAGAAGTTTTAACACACTTCCTTTTTGATTTATTTACTTACTTTTTTGATTTATGGACCAAGTTAATTTAATTAATACACTAATTATATAAAACTATTGTCAATGCACTACAATTAAACAGGTTATATGCCTTTACTTATAAAAAAATAAAAATAAAAACTTATTTAAAAAATACCAGGCTTAAGAAATGTATTTACTTTAGCAGGCCAGACACACAGTGAAATGATTAAGCCCCCTCCCCCTACACACACACACACACACAGGCAAAAACAGGCAAAGAGACAGACCAAGGCTTAGAGAGAGCATGATCATATTCAAACTACAATATCTGACTTTCTGTGGGTTTGAGCTTATTATTGTTAATTAGAAAGTTGTTTGGCTTGAATAGAACAATATACACGGCAAGTTTTGTAACTGTCAGTAAAACTAACCAAGTTATAACACACTTTATGTGTCCTTTTTTAGTCAAAAAAATCCGCCACGGCCAAACCGTTCGAGATATCACAAATCCGTCCGGAATTTAGCATCCTCAATGTCTTGACTTCATGCACACCGAGTTTGGTGGTGATTGGTAACAGCATGGGTTGTAATTTGATGTTTTTCTAGGACATTTATTAAAAAAAAAAACATAATTCCCGACTTCCGTTTGAACTGTCGTAAAACTTAGAGCACGAAAGTTGTTTGGCCTGATGTGATCTATGAGTGTACCGAGTTTCATATTAATCCATGCACGTGTGTTTGATTTATGGACAAATGTTCGAATCCCTAAAAGAATGCATCCTAAAAGAATGGTAAAGTTTGATGCGTCGCCACGGCAACAGTTTCAAAGATATCAAGAATCCATTCATAGGTCTTCATCTGCCGTGTATTTACATTATACAGATGAAGTTTGAAGCAAATCGGGATAAAGATAAGAGGGTGATTTCAAAGCATTTTGAAAGTGACACACTTCCTGCTGCCAGTTGGTGGCGCTATAACTTTGACTCACAATAGTCACATCCATGTGATCGTCCTCTTACAGCGAACGCACTGCTGAAGTTTCATCCAGATCAGTTAATGTATGCTGAAGTTATGACACACTTCCTGTTTCAGCGTTTCTCGCCATAGTTTCGTTTCCTCGCCACGGCCAAACCGTTCGAGATATGAAAAATCCCCACGCAAACTTTCATCCTCAATGTACTTGACTTCACGCTGACCGAGTTTCGTCGAATTTCGATCAGGAGCTCTCAGGAGAGAGTACTTAAAAGTTCATTGCGTGTGTTTTACAAAAAAACCTCAATAGCCGACTTCCTGTTGGGCTGGGGTAAAAGTAAGAACGCGGAGGTATAGATGAAATTCTGCTATCGACATGTGTACCAGAGTTTCATATTATTACATGCAAGTGTGTTTGAGTTATGGACCAGGTGTTCGGACCCCATTCCAGGGGGCGCTGACGAGCCGCCCTGCCACGCCCGGGTACCAGCTTCAGCCCGGCTCTGATGGCCAGGGGCTCTGACCCCGTGTGCAAAGTTTCAAGAGTTTTCGAGACATGTTAAGGGCCCCAAAAAGTGCCCGAATAGCTCGCTACAAAAAGAAGAAAAAAAAATATATATATATATATATATATATATATATATATATATATATATATATATATTAGTGCTGTCTGCGATTTAGAAGTGTTTAGATCAACGAATTAATCGCATTAATGTCATAGTTAACTCGCGATTAATCGCACATTTTTATCTATTCTTAATGTCTTTTGATTTCTTTTTGTTACATTTTTCTCATTTTAATGCTCTTATCAACACCTGGTCCATAACTCAAACACACTTGCATGTAATAATATGAAACTCGGTACACATGTCGATAGCAGAATTTCATCTATACCTCGCGTTCTTGCTTTTTACCCCAGCCCAACAGGAAGTCGGCTATTGAGGTTTTTTTGTAAAACACACGCAATGAACTTTTAAATACTCCTCCTAGAGCTCTGATCCAAATTCGACGAAACTCGGTCAGCGTGAAGTCAAGACATTGAGGATGAAAGTTTGTGTGGGGATTTTTGATATCTCGAACGGTTTAGCCGTCGCGAGGAAACGAAATTATGGCGAGAAACGTGAAACAGGAAGTGTGTCATAACTTCAGCATACATTAACTGATCTGGATGAAACTTCAGCAGTGCGTTCGCTGTAAGAGGACGATCACATGGATGTGACTATTGTGAGTCAAAGTTATAGCGCCACCAACTGGCAGCAGGAAGTGTGTCACTTTCAAAATGCTTTGAAATCACCCTCTTATTTTTACCCGATTTGCTTCAAACTTCATCTGTATAATGTACATACACGGCAGATGAAGACCTATGAATGGATTCTTGATATCTTTGAAACTGTTGCCGTGGCGACGCATCAAACTTTACCATTCTTTTAGGATGCATTCTTTTAGGGATTCGAACATTTGTCCATAAATCAAACACACGTGCATGGATTAATATGAAACTCGGTACACTCATAGATCACATCAGGCCAAACAACTTTCGTGCTCTAAGTTTTACGACAGTTCAAACGGAAGTCGGGAATTATGTTTTTTTTTTTAAATAATTGTCCTAGAAAAACATTCAAATTACAACCCATGCTGTTACCAATCACCACCAAACTCGATATGCATGAAGTCAAGACATTGAGGATGCTATATTCCGGACGGATTTTTGATATCTCGAACGGTTTGGCCGTGGCGGATTTTTTTGACTAAAAAAGGACACATAAAGTGTGTTATAACTTGGTTAGTTTTACTGACAGTTACAAAACTTGCCGTGTATATTGTTCTATTCAAGCCAAACAACTTTCTAATTAACAATAATAAGCTCAAACCCACAGAAAGTCAGATATTGTAGTTTGAATATGATCATGCTCTTTCTAAACCTAGGCCTGTCACACAGTCTGTGTGTGTGTGTGTGTGTGTAGGGGGAGGGGGCTTAATCATTTCACTGTGTGTCTGGCCTGCTAAAGTAAATACATTTCTTAAGCCTGGTATTTTTTACATAAGTTTTTATTAGGGCCCAAGCCCTGAAAGGGCGCAGAGCCCTATTGTTTTCCTTCCGATTATTTTTTTATTTTTTTTTTTTTTTTTTTTTTTTTTTTCTTTTCTAGCGACTATTCGGGCACTTTTGGGGCCCTTAACATGCTCGAAAACTCTTGAAACTTTGCACACGGGTCAGAACCCAGCGGCCATCAGAGCCGGGCTGAAGCTGGTACCCGGGCGTGGCAGGGCGGCTCGTCAGCGGCCCCCTGGAATGGGGTCCGAACACCTGGTCCATAACTCAAACACACTTGCATGTAATAATATGAAACTCGGTACACATGTCGATAGCAGAATTTCATCTATACCTCGCGTTCTTGCTTTTTACCCCAGCCCAACAGGAAGTCGGCTATTGAGGTTTTTTTGTAAAACACACGCAATGAACTTTTAAATACTCCTCCTAGAGCTCTGATCCAAATTCGACGAAACTCGGTCAGCGTAGAAGTCAAGACATTGAGGATGAAAGTTTGTGTGGGGATTTTTGATATCTCGAACGGTTTCAGCCGTAGCGAGAGAAACGAAACTATGGCGAGAAACGTGAAACAGGAAGTGTGTCATAACTTCAGCATACATTAACTGATCTGGATGAAACTTCAGCAGTGCGTTCGCTGTAAGAGGACGATCACATGGATGTGACTATTGTGAGTCAAAGTTATAGCGCCACCAACTGGCAGCAGGAAGTGTGTCACTTTCAAAATGCTTTGAAATCACCCTCTTATTTTTACCCGATTTGCTTCAAACTTCATCTGTATAATGTACATACACGGCAGATGAAGACCTATGAATGGATTCTTGATATCTTTGAAACTGTTGCCGTGGCGACGCATCAAACTTTACCATTCTTTTAGGATGCATTCTTTTAGGGATTCGAACATTTTGTCCATAAATCAAACACACGTGCATGGATTAATATGAAACTCGGTACACTCATAGATCACATCAGGCCAAACAACTTTCGTGCTCTAAGTTTTACGACAGTTCAAACGGAAGTCGGGAATTATGTTTTTTTTTTTTAAATAATTGTCCTAGAAAAACATTCAAATTACAACCCATGCTGTTACCAATCACCACCAAACTCGGTGTGCATGAAGTCAAGACATTGAGGATGCTATATTACGGACGGATTTTTGATATCTTGAACGGTTTGGCCGTGACGGATTTTTTTGACTAAAAAAGGACACATAAAGTGTGTTATAACTTGGTTAGTTTTACTGACAGTTACAAAACTTGCCGTGTATATTGTTCTATTCAAGCCAAACAACTTTCTAATTAACAATAATAAGCTCAAACCCACAGAAAGTCAGATATTGTAGTTTGAATATGATCATGCTCTTTCTAAGCCTAGGCCTGTCACACAGTCTGTGTGTGTGTGTGTGTGTGCACGTCTGTGTGTGTGTGTAGGAGGGGGCTTAATCATTTTCACTGTGTGTCTGGCCTGCTAAAGTAAATACATTTCTTAAGCCTGGTATTTTTTACATAAGTTTTTATTTTTATTTTTTTTATAAGTAAAGGCATATAACCTGTTTAATTGTAGTGCATTGACAATAGTTTTATATAATTAGTGTATTAATTAAATTAACTTGGTCCATAAATCAAAAAAGTAAGTAAATAAATCAAAAAGGAAGTGTGTTAAAACTTCTGCATACATTAACTGATCTTGATGAAACTTCAGCAGTGTGTTCGTTGTAAGAGGTCGATCACATAGATGTGAGTCAAATATATAGCGCCACCAACTGGCAGCAGAAAGTGTTTCACTTTCAAAATGCTTTGAAATCGCACTCTTACTTTTACCCGATTTGCTTCAAATGTAAACACACGCCAGATGAAGAGCTGTGAAAGCATTATTCAATATCTAAGATAATGTTGCCATAGCAACGCATCAAACTTTAACATTCCTTTTTTTTTGATGATTTTGAGTCTCTTAGCGGCTTTTGGGGCCCTTAATGGGTTTGAAAACTCTTGAAACTTTGCACACAGGTCAGATCCCACAGCCATCAGAGCCGGGCTGAAGATGGTACCCGGGTGTGGCAAGGGGGCTAGACAGCGCCCCCTGGAACGGGGTCCAAAAACTTGGTCCATAAATCAAACACGCTTGCATGTAATAATATGAAACTCAGTACACATGTTGATCTCATCGTTTCATATATTCATATATTCTCCTCAAGCCGGACAACTTTCTAATTTACACTCATGAGCTAGGACCCACAGAAAGTCAGATATTTTGGTTTGAAAATGTTGAGTGTCTCTCTGAGCCTACACTTCTGTATGGCAAGCCCTTTAACATTTAAAAGCTAAGTTTGACTATTCGTAATTAACATTGTAGATATCAACAACGTCTTTCTAGTCGTAATTACATTTTGGATAGTTTGTATTATCATTTAAGATATCTGTAACGTAATTGTGACTAGT